>JAGVVM010004544.1:0-30072 GCA_019149425.1 Psidium friedrichsthalianum | reverse complement strand
CCTTCCCTTTTCTCCCTCGCTTCCTACTTCCCCCCCCCCCCCTCTTCCCGCTTTTCCCCCTCCCCTTTTTCTCCCGTTTCCTCTCTCCCTCTCCCCTTTCCTCCTCTTGCCCCCCCCCCTTCTCCCCTCCCTTTCCCTCTTGCTTCTCCTTCTTCTTCCTCTTCCCCCCCCCCCTCCCCCCTTTTCTCTCTCTTTTTTCCCTCCCCTCCCCTTCCCCCCCAGGCTCCTCCTCCTCCACCCCTCCTTCCCCCCCTCCTTCCCCTCCCCTTCTCCTCTCTGTCCCCTTCCCTGCCTCCTTCTTTCTTTACCCCGTCCCAGGTTCCACATATCTCCTCCAATGGTCTGTTGAGGCAAACCAGATTAACTTGATCTGTTCCCTTTTTCTGCAAATCCAGGACTAAAGCAGAATGCTCATCCACTTCCATGTGTTCACTTATATGTTGTTTCATAATCCATCACACAATCTAACTAGGAAATTGGAGTCTCCATCTGCTGATATTTCATTGTTTATCCAATTCCATTTCCATCCTCAATCTGTTACCTTACAAAAACGTGAGGAACATTACCAAAAAACTCCTTCAACTATTGTACCTATTGACTTTGACGCCGTTGACATGGATTTTTTAAAAATATCTTTTATTAATTTTTCTTTTCTTTTCTCCTTTTTTTTTTTTTTTATTGTGGCGGGTGATGGTCGCGACCCTTGCCTAGGTCTGGGTCTGGGTCTGGGTGAGGCTGCCTTGCCAGATTTGGGTGAGGTCATGGTGAGGCTGGCTTTGCCCTAATTTGGGCAAGGGCTCGGCGACCCTTGCCGACCACAATAATAAAAAAGAAAAGAGGAAAAAGACAAGAAAAGAAAAAAATATTAAAATATTATTAAAAATTATCAATGTTAGTGTCAATCGTGCCATATAAGACGGTCGATGTTAACGTCAGCGATTTGTAGCCAAAGTTGTCCAATGGACTTAATTGGTAAAACGTGCAAAGGTTTAAAACTCAATGGACACAATTAAAATGTTTAAGATTGAATTGACAAAAGTAAAATATATTTAGGATTTTTTTTTGTAATTTTCCAAAAATGCGAGCAGCAAGCTAATAGTTTTGGGAGAAGTACACGGCTAACTTTAGTGCCAAACCGAAGAAAAACTTATCACTGAAGTGCATCTGGCAAGAAATTGCGGCCAAAATAATTACATGGCATTTATAATAAAAACTTACTTTGGCATGAAATTTTTTCAAAAAAATTGAATGCACATGGACTTTCACGTGAATTTCTAAAATTAAAGATAAGCTAAAAATGCTTAAAAAATTAAATTAAATTTGAAGATAAGTTAAAGAATAAAAAATAAAAAGAGAGAGAGGGTTGCTCAGGCGACGAGGGTCGCCAGCCTTGGCTTGGGCTCAAATGCCTACGAGGGCTTGCAACTCTCTTTTTCAATTTTTTTTAGCTTAACCTTAATTTCAGCTTTTAATTTTAATTTTATTTTTTAGTCTAATTAAATTTAAAATTTAACAATTTTAATATATTTTTTGAACTTTTATAATTTTTTTGTTATTGACTAGACCTCCGGCGAGCCACTTCGACTTCAAATATTGATGAAAAAAATAAATTGGCATTTAAATGGCCATTTTTTTTTTAAAATGGCACTTAAAGTGATTGTTTTTCGACTGTTTTAATGGATTGTCAATATAGTCTCTTCTAGCTAACTTTGATCGAAAAGTCTTACGTGATAGTCTTAGCGTCAGCCATCTGACATGGCGCAACGGTCGGGTACTATATGGACTATTTTTATCTTTATTTGATTAGTTTATAATTCCCATTGATTTGTTAATTTTTTTTCTTCACAGGCACGGCAGGGCAAGGGCTGCAAAGTCCTGGCCAGCCGCCGGCGAGGGCATCGGAACACTTGCCCGGGGGCTGGTTTACATGAAGCTTGTATCTTGGTCACTCTCTTTTCTTACTCACCATAGAAGGGGTTTTTATCGAGAGGTGCTGATGCCTGTATCCTCGAAAAAATTGTCATTTATCATGCTAGGATCGGCTCCATCGGTGATGGACATCTTTTTTCTCTTTCCGTCTTAAGAAAAGAGGGGTTTGAATACCTGTTTTTATAGGATCGAGTTCTTTTATCCTAATGGAAATATCAGCTCCAGAAGGAATTGGCATCTTCTCTTTTTCCTTGTTAAAATATGAGCTATTTTTGGTGTGAATTTCTAGGGTTCGTGAAAGTTTGAGAATGTTTGTGATACTGCATATCTGGGTTGAGATTTTATCTTCTTATCCTTGGTGAAACCACCAAAGTTACATTGGATGATCAAAGCCTGCTACTGTGCTCTGGCTACGTTCACAGGCAACACCATAGGGGGAGGCATATGCGAGAAACGATGAGCTAAGTGTGCCCTTTGCGGTCACTATTGATTCACAAGTTGATGTGACCATTCAAGAGAGGGACGGTGAAGATCAGGTTCGAGCGAGCGTCGGGGAAGCGGCCTCGGTGGTGAAGGAGATGAATGATTGACGGTCCACAGGACCTGGTCCGACGTATGGTCGAGTTTCCCACATCTCACACCTGCATCTGCTGAAGAAGATGAATGGTTGAGTTGCTGATATCGTTGTCTACTTAGCTTCACATCAGTTAGAATCAAACAGTTGTTCCTTCTTTCAGGGATATCCGAGGTAGCAAACAAATGGTGTACTTCTGATATGTCTTTTGCTGGCTAACTGCTGTTCATCGCTAAATTTTTTTTGTGGAGATTGTCTGAATTTTGCCGAAAAAGAGAATTTCCAAAAGGAGGATAACATAAATCCTAGTTTAAGCCCTTGTCACGATCCGGATGTTATCTCACGAAATGACGAGAACTTTGCCCAGCAAGAAATGAAAACATCAGCTTCGAAGAGTTTTCAATGCTGCAAATTTCCAGTGAGAATCCCTACATTTTGCAGCTGATTCCCAGCAGTACTTCCTTGGAAGATTTTGTCATATTCTTTCGATGCCACAATAATTTGTTAATTGCACATAAAATTTTTAAATGGACTTTTTGACCGTTATCAATTTTCTATATTTTATTAGACGGGGTAATTCCTATTCGAAGGCGCATTCCGATCTTTTTATAGATGAAGAAATTTATCGAAATTGCTTTAATGTTGAGGCTAAAATACGCAGAATTTTGCAGTGTTTACATGTGCGATTAGTGTGGCTCTATTTTGCTGGAAGAGAATTTATAAGAATTTTGCAATGCTTACATGTGCGATTAGTGTGGGTTTATTTCGCCGAAAAAAAGAATTTATAAAATCGAGGATAATATAAAAACCTAGTTCCCGTGACTCTAATATGCAAAGCCCCCGCCACCGTCACAGTGTTGCTCCGCCAGAGATTAGAAATGTTCACTATTCGAAAAGAAACGTGATCTATACATGAGAAGGCTTTATGCTATACTCTTACCTAATCACCAGGGTTTGGCAACAGTTCAAACCGGGATAGGACTGAATTATAGGTTATAACTTTTTGGACAATTATCCAAATAATTTACTCTATTTTCAGTGAATTATTGATATGTGAGAGCATTCCACTGGATAATTAAGTTCAAGCACGTGGTTCACCGAGTGTAACTTTGTTATTAAACTAATAATGAACAATAGTCTTTTATTTTACATTAGATCAAAATTAAGGGTAATCAATTTTAGGGAGGGTCGCTTCTCATCCTACAATTCAAAACCAAACCGGACATGGCATTTCCCCCCATCTGTGGAATTGAGAATCTGGATCAGCTAATCTTGATCTGGTTCTCGAGTCAATCGGCTTGCAATGAGACTATTTATCCATCCCATGAAGAAAACAAACGGCATATTATGAGCTGGTTTCTTCGATCCGGTTCTTCGCAAGGAATTAGAAATTTGACTAGTTATTTATGGTTTCAAATTACCGTAACCAGATCAATTTTCACGAGAACACCTAAAATCGGCCGGTTCGATTTGGTTTTTAGACGAATCGAGACAGATGCTCCCACTAAATCAAGATCACCAAACAATAATGCATGTGTGTCGGTTGCCACGTTAGCATGCTGTCAAAGAACTGGTCTGATTTTCAATTGAAGTGCCTAAACTACAAAAAGAAAACAGAAGTTTAGGCTGCGTATGATAAATTCCAGAAACGCGTATGGTAAAAAAAGTGTTCCCAAAGTGTTCGAGAACACTTTTAAGAAACAGAAACACTTTTGGAGCAGAAATAAGAAACAAAAAAAACTTGCTTCTGTATTCCCGGAACACTTTTTAGAAACACATTTGGAGCATTTTTTAGAAAAATGGGAACACTTTCTTGAAAGTAATTAAAAAATAAAAATAATTAAAGAATTAAAAGTAATTAAATAAAAAATAATTTTTTTCAAAAAAATCAAAAATAAAAAGATTAAAAATTGAAATAATAAAATAAAAAAATAAAATAAAAAATAATAATCAAAGAAATTAATTTAAAATAAAATGATTAAAAATAAGAATAAATTTTTCGAAAAATAAAAAAAATAAAAAAAATTAATAAAAATGGAAATAGAAATAATAAAATTAATAACAATTAATTAATTAAAAATAAAAATAAAAAAATATTTTTTTGAAAATACAAATAATAAATAATTAAATTCTAAATAATAAAAATTAATTGAGAATCGAATCATTTACAAAGGGTATTTTTTTAATCAAACGACATTATATCAAAGTTGTATCCAAATGCACTTTTCAATTACAATTATCAAATAGTATTGGCATTCAATTATGAATCATATTTTTATCTACTTGGAAACATTTATGTATGACTATAATTGTAATTTTTCCATATCTATGAAAGACATATTTCATTTCCATTGCTCAATTATAATTTGTCCTTCTCTTTCATTTTTTTTATTGTTGATTTTATCCCCTATTGAAAAAATTAGGATAGAATAAATGAAAAAATCAGAACATAATGTTTTTTTTACAGTTAACAAAAAATGCGTTTTGTTCTTTTTTTGTTTTGAGAACAAAAAGTTTATGCGTTACCAAACGCGTTTCTGTCCCTTTTTTTAGATAGATTCAAGAACAGAAACAATTTTAGGTAGTTATCAAACGCAATTTTGTTCCCAAAATCATTGTCGGAAACAAAAATACAAAAAAATATTTTTGTTTCAAAAAGTTATTTCGGGAACAGAAACGTTACCTATGCAGCTTAGGGTGGGTTTGGTTCAGCATTCCCAAGGGGCTTTCAGTCCTCAAAGCCCCTTGGGAAAATAACTGAATCATTTGGTTCACCTTTAGGCCAGCATTGGCCAAATGTTGGCCTTGGGAATGTTGAAAGACCAATGCTGGTTATCGACAATCGACTGCAATGAGACTATTTATCATCCCAGAAGAAATAAACGGCATATTATGGCTGTTCCTTCAATTCGGTTCTTCACAAGGATTAGAATTCGACTAGTTATTTGCAAATTACCGTAACCAGATCGATTTTCGCGAGATCCACCTAAAATCGGCCGTTCGGTTTGGTTTTTAGATTGAATCGAGACGGATGCACCCACTAAATCAAATCACCAAACGGTAATGCAGGGTCGGTTGCCACGTTAGCATGCTGTCAAAGAATTGGTCGGATTTCATTTGAAGTGCCTAAACTACAAAAGAAAACAGAAGTTTAGCAGCCCAAGCTCTGCAATTCCGCGAACGGAAGGAATGGCGGAACCGATCGCGAACTCGGTGATCTCGGCTCTCGTAGCTCTGGTCCTCGTCTCGTCGTGCCTCGCCGCTCCGGACGTCGTGCCTTTCATCGTCGCGCACAAGAAGGCCTCCCTCGGCAGGATCAAATCCGGCGCCGAGCGCGTCTCCGTCACCGTCGACATCTACAATCGCGGGACTTCTGTAAGTCGAGAATCGGTTCATGTTTAGAGGTTCTTTCGGGAGTTCTGTTTGGGGGACCTGCTTTTCGGCCGGCGTTTGCAGATCCGATTTTGCTCGCGCACTGCCCGTTGTTTTGGCTGATTGACCTGAGGATTGGCTCGATTGTTCTTCTTTGGTTTTGAGTTCTGTTTAGTTGCTGTGTGGCGCGAATTCTTCGTCTTTCGAGCTGCATGTGTCTTTCTTTAGCAGGAAATTAGTGATTCTGGTAGCGTTCTAAGCATCAGTGACATTGCAAATCGTATCCGTAATTTGAAAGTGACATTTTTATTGCTTTCTTCTTGCAAAAGAGTGTAGATGTCGGATGACGCTGTCCCATGGATGCACTGTAGTTATGTCCACTTCATTTCCAAATGTAGGGCAGTAGCCTGCAGTAGTGTATGTTGTGCAAGTGGTGTTTAAGTGGACTGTTCGTACCATCAGATTGTAGTTATGTATTCTTCCCCTGGGATGTGAGCATTGCCATGGGTAGGTCTTGCGTGAGATGTTTCTTACAGCATTTCTCATCATTGTTCAGTCCTCATAGAATGTGAAATGTTACTTTTCTTCCCGGTATGCGTTCTGATCATGTTTGGAATTCTACTGGTCCTAGTCCTTTGCTTGTTGGATGACTCTTGGGCTGTAGCTCATTTTGCATGCATCATTGTTCTCCCTCGCGTTAAGTTCAGAGTACTTCATTGCGGAGGCAAAATTCAGCATTTCCTTTTCCTCCATTATATCTGCAGGTCTGCCTATGATGTGAGTCTTGCGGATAATAGTTGGCCATTGGATGTTTTTGCTGTTGTCAGTGGTAACACATCTAGGACGTGGGAAAGGATCGACAGGTGAGTCTTCTTTTTCTTGCTTATTTGCTCCGTGATTTGCCTGTTCTATATTCTGAAAGTGTGGAGGTCCACATCTTTGGATTGCAGTGGTGGTCTCGTATCGCACTCTTTTGAATTGGAGGCCAAAGAAAAAGGGATGTTCGCTGGGGCCCCTGCAGTAATTACACTTCGAATTCCCACTAAAGCTGCTCTTCAGGTGCCATATCTACTCTAATGTGACACTCTCTCTCTCTCTCTCTCTCTCCCTCTCTCTCATTGATATGTTGCTTTACTCATCGAATTGTGGGTTCCTAGGAGGCCTGTTCCACTTCTATACTGCCTCTCAATATCCTCGCAGATAGACCACCACAGCAGAAGATTGACTGGGTAAGTTACTGCACTATGCCTTTGAATGTTCAAAATGCTATGTCTCTCTGCAAATGAGTTTTTCTTTGATGACTGATCCATTTTCTCGTTTTTCATGGAATTGTCGTCATCCTGGATCATCCTGGACTGAATTGTTGCAGGCTAAGGTACGAGTAGTTTTGATCTTGCTTCTAATCTTTCAGTTTCAGCTTAAGTGTTTGTCAATGGATGTCATGGTATTTTGCTCTAGCATCTCTTTCTTGTCTGTTTCTGGATATATATGATCTGATCAAGCAGTGAGTGTAAATGGAAAAAGGATGTACAACCATATCCACAGCAATAAAAGGAGTTAGGATGCCTGGCAATATTTGCTTCTATCTTTGATTTTTTTTATCATCTCTCCTTTTCAAGCCTTGTAATCATCTAGTCAAGTGGCATATCATGGTGCAAAACAACACTCTACGTTAGCGTCAGTCTGCAGGGGTTGATTTGTGAACCTGCCATCCTGTTTTTGCCTCATAAAATTGGATAATGTGATTCTGCTTTCTATTCTCCTGAGCCCTTAGCTCACTTACTCTGCTGTTTTGAACATACTGTATAGTGTGCTTATATCAGGCAGAGGGTGTATCTTCTATTTCCCTTGCCTTTAAGTTTAATTGTTCTTTACTGCAGAGGTTGCTGGCACAGTATGGATCTCTAGTTTCTGTAATTTCCTTTGTGGTTCTCTTTGTGTACTTGATCTCCACACCATTGAAATCAAGTGCTACAAAAGGTAGCAAGAAAAGGCGCTGATCGAAGTATGCTCGTTTCTCATTAGATCTTTGTGCTGTTGTACAAGTAAACTTAAGTAGCCCATTCTATCTGCTGGGGAACCATGAAGTGACCTTTGCGGTCAGAAATTTCCTTAATAGATGAAATTTAGCGCTTGAGAGGACCAACTAATTTCTAGGCAGAGTAACAGCTGGTCGAGAACTTAAATTAGTTGTCTGTGTACATTTTGTGACGAGCCATCAATTTTGTATTGGATAGCATGTTCAGCTTCAAGTTCTATTTCACTTCGTTTATATTAGGCATTGTTTTCCCCAACTATTATCGCCTGTTTGTCTGCATGTGTTGATGGAACTGCCGTACACAAGATGAAGGTTGCGTTGCTGTTTTGTTATCCGCTCTGAGATTCAAGTAACCCTCGATTTGTTCTTTCTTGCAAGTAAAGAACCGTGCGGTACGACTTTATTACACTCTGTCTAATTTATTTCCATGCTCTGGCTATTGCATGTCGATTGGTGGATTATTTTCTCTCCACTCGTACACGTTCTGGGAAGTTCACTTTCAACTTTTGATTAAAATGCGAAGTTACCTGAAAGAAGTAGGCTTTCGTCCGATGTCCTCCTCTAGCAATGTCATGTACCAATGGAACGTATGTGAGGGCAAATGAAGTCTTCTATTCGGAACGTACGTGAGGCTTTGTGGCTTGTAGCTTTGGTGCCGTGGTTCTAAAGGTCAGTTTCTTTTTGAAATTAGCATGTTCATGCTGATCGTGTGAGCTTCCTCCTGATAGATATATGCCTCATCGGCCTAGCTCAAGGTCAATTCTGAGCTTGAGTGCTGATAAAGCGGCAGTAATATTAGAAGTTAACACTTGTTGTGGCTCTGAGCGGTCCTCTTTTTTTCTCCGGCTTTTTACGCCGGTAGATATGCAAATAGATCATTTAACCAGAAGTATGGATCTTGAACCATCAGGAGATCCTGATGCAATGGCAACCGAAGTAGGAGGTGCACTTTGTCCACGCTAACGTTTGCATTCCGATGTCTTTGCTTCTGGTGTAATCATCACTTGCGATCACGGACACGAAATATGACCTCGCAAAAAGTCAGCTCCGATGAGCTTGTGGCAAAATAGGAACTGTCATATTAGTACCCGGTGGCTCAAGTTAGCATGTTCCAACGAATTTAGGAAAACTGAGCCACAAAACAACTCCCATGACCAACCTCTTTGCCTCCTCAGTTTCGTTGCCCGTCTTGACGACTTTGCACGGTGCAATGTGCAAACGACTATAGAAGGAAGGAGCCGCCAAAGAAACATAGTGGGACACTTTTAGCCAGACGAAGTTTCCTTTGATGGAGAAAAGATTGTCTGTTCTCGATGAATCATTGTTTCCGACGCGATTGTGGGCAAACCCTGGCTCGGGTTCGATTTCGCATGGACATGGGTCCTTTGGTACGAGTGTCACTAAATCAATGGAAGCGGTTATGTCGAGTTCATAAATGCCAGTTCAAGTAAAGAGTTTCTTCGGATTGCATTGCGATAATGTTGATTCCCCATGAATTGGGGGCCTTACTTCTAAAATTCATTGGTGTTGATATTTGATAAGTCAAATCTGTGATCCCCCTTCTCTTTCTAGTGAGGATAATTCAACAATTGATTATACAACAACATTAATTTATGATGCCTCGAGCGCAAAATAAATAATTCAAAAATATTTTTATGAGCACGATCGCTGGCATCACATAAAAAATTAATTTTTTTTATTATTCACGAAAATATGTTGATATAAATTATTAATCATAATAAAAATATTTTCAATCGTCCAACATTTCAAGTGATACGACTATTTTTGGGAAAATAAGTAAAGAGAGGTGTATTTCGCCGTAGCAATTAAGGAAACCACGAGACAGACCGGCAGAGAATGACTTCATCTCCCTCTCTCTCTCTCTCTCTCTCTCTCTACAATTACTAACATAAAACAAGAAAATCTATGACGGTTTGAATTCATCATCGCAGCAAAGCAAAACAGGAGAGAAGATGAGCTACCAGTACCCTCCGCCAGGTGAGATCGGAAGCCCCTTGTCCCACCACCGCCTCTCTCTCTCTCTCTCTCTCTCTCTCTCTCCATGATCGCTTTTCTTGATCAAATCCCTTTTTTGATTGTTGGGCAAAAGTGACTTCTTTCCCTGGTAATCTGCTTGAATCTCGCTTTTCACAGGGTACCCATCTGCTCCCCCTCCGCCGCCGGGTTACCCCTCGGCTCAGCCGTTCGAGGCCTATCCGTACCCTCCGCCCCCGGGGCCGCCGCCACCTCGACCGCCCTTCGAGGGGTATCAGGGTATTTCGCCGGATCGTATCCTCCGCCGCCGCCGCCGCCTAATTACAACCATCACCACTATGATCATCACCACTATCATGATCAGCCGGGCTGTGCTTCCTTTTTGCAGGGCTGGTATGATAACTCTCTTTTGGTAGTTTTGGTTATTTTTCTCTTTTTTTTTTTTTCCTATTTTTAACCTTCAGCTGTATTTTTCTTTATGGTAATTCTGGGTAAACTATAGATGATGTTATTGACTCAGTTCTCGAGAATTGCCTGAGGAGTGGAGAGAAATGTGTTTTTTGGTTGCTGCTTTTTACTAGGTATGGGATTCTGGTCTAATCTTTATTGGAGAGAAGGAAAAAAGATGGGGAGTTCCTTACTGTTTCTGTTCACTGATTGGTCCATGTTCATTCTTTTGTATAGTTACTGGGACACTTGGTTTTAGCAATGAATTTGAATCTAGGCACCTGGAAGTATTCTTCCCGAGATGGGAAAGATTTGTAAGGATGGAGAGGAGTTGAGAATCGAGAGAGTTGATCCAAAATTAATACGATTAGCATTTACAAGATGCTGTGGTGTCAGCAATATTGGGGGAAGGTTTCAAGTGTGCAACTTGAGTTAGATCAATATGGCCTTTTATTTGTCCTGCTAGAACCTTTTTTTTTTTGGATAACTACTGTTTGGAGCTCAACTAGGAATTGCTGGCTATATGCCGGTTGAGGATCCAAAGGATAGTGTTGAACTTAAGCCGTTTCCACCATCTCTTTTTGTCTGCTCGTAATGAATTTTTGCAATATCATGATGCTGCAGTGAGGCATGCAGAGATTTACCTCCATTACACCTTTATGGGAACAATGTTCTTGGTGGTAGCTATTTCATCGACAAGGATGATTTTAGTTCGCGAGGGATGGTCAGTTGTCATCAACAAGCTTTCTCTCGCTCCTTAGTTGCTGTTTAGTTCTCACTGTTCGAGTTATGAAAAGTTACGATAATTCTCATAGCCATAGCTCGAGAAACTCTTCCACTCTTAGTTTCCTTTGTGAAGCTCTTTACAAACCTATCCATTATGCGGCAGAAATTGATACTCAAGCTTTGACCTTTTACTCTGGAGAATATGAAAGGAGTTGGTAACTGTGCTTTTTTCCGTGTTGTCCAGCCTTGCTGCGCTCTGCTGCTGCTGTATGATGGAGGAATGCTGCTTCTTTCTTCGCTGAAGACAGAAGAATTGTAATACCCAATGTACTGGGTGGATACTGTTTGCGGCATTGCCCGTGAGTTGTTAATATTGAAGAATGCTGTCGAATCTGGTATACCTTTGTTATAGCTGTTTGCTGAGAAAGAAATGGTGTTCCATGATTATTAAAGGTAACAGTTGTGAAGTTTGATAGAGAGAAGTAATATTAAAGCAGAGAGACTTTGTACTGCTAATGGCATACATGAAATTTTCATGTTAAAGCAGAGAAGAGAATAGCTAATGACATATATGTGATTTCCATCACAATTGTATATGCCCTGCACGCTTGTTATATATTTGGGTAATATCTCTTATAGTTCTAACTTTGAAATTTGTAACTCAAAACTGATGATAGTTAATAGATCGTGCATTGTGATAACGTGATTTTTTTATTTTCCCGTCTCATTTTGAAAGGGGTGTTCTACGTTCGGGCATTTCAAGCATGGGCCATGTCAAGGCAGGCCCGCCCATTAGATGACCAGAAAAGCCCATACCATTCCAGGCCAGCCCAATTCTTTGGGCTAATTTTACAAAACCCAATTTGAATTTATTCGAGCGTTCGACAAAACTCGAGCGGATGAAGAGAGACCTGGTCTTTCAAAACTTGAGCTCGTGTATGGCCCGGAGGATTAGCTCGATAGGACGAGGTCAGCTCTGAGCTAAGAGTACTGATGAATTGTAGGGGTGAGCAAAAAAATCACAATCCAACCAAACCGGATCTGACTGTACCTAACCGGCTAATTTTGGATTGTAACCGGCGGGTACGGTTCGGTTTTCGGTTTCAATTTTCTAAAATCGATGAGTATCAATTCGGTTTTTGGTTTCGAATGGAAATCATCCAATCGGTCCAATTTTTATATAATATGAATGGGCAACTTTTTAAAATGAAATCATCTCCCAAAGGCTCAATTTATCATTCAAAAAAAAAAAATCCAGACTTGCAAAATGAAAAAAAGACTCTACCATAATATGATAATATCTGCTCTTTTTGCTCAACTTGTGAAAAAAAGCCTTGATTATACATTTTGTTTTTTTGTCTATTTCTCAAGTAAGGTGAATTAAGAAGAAGGTATAATATGTCAGTACTTGCACGAGTTTTTTCATATACTAGTTTCTTTTGTAATCTTTCATTTATCGTACAAACTCAAGAAGTTTCTTTAGTTTTTGAGTGTTAAATCGGCTTTATATAAATTAGTCAAATTTATAACTTTTATTGAGTCATATTTGTAAGATTAGTATTCAACTTCATTTTTTCATAGAACGATTGGGTGACATTAAACTGTAACCAGGATCCAACTGAGATCTCGGACCGGATCGGTGGTTCGGTTTTGGGTGGATCAATAGAACGAACGAGTGGTTGAATACTAATCTTACAAATATTTCTAACCGGTGGTTATGATTCTTGGGTAAATATAAACCGATTTCACTCTAAAAAACTAAAGAAACTTCTTGAGTTTGTACGATAAATGAAAGATTACAAAAGAAACTAGTATATGAAAAAACTCGTGCAAGTACTGACATATTATACCTTCTTCTTAATTCACCTTACTTGAGAAATAGACAAAAAAACAAAATGTATAATCAAGGCTTTTTTTCACAAGTTGAGCAAAAAGAGCAGATATTATCATATTATGGTAGAGTCTTTTTTTCATTTTGCAAGTCTGGATTTTTTTTTTTGAATGATAAATTGAGCCTTTGGGAGATGATTTCATTTTAAAAAGTTGCCCATTCATATTATATAAAAATCGGACCGATTGGACCGGTTGGATGGTTTCCATTCGAAACCAAAAACCGAATTGATACTCATCGATTTTAGAAAATTGAAACCGAAAACCGAACCGTACCCGCCGGTTACAATCCAAAATTAGCCGGTTAGGTACAGTCAGATCCGGTTTGGTTGGATTGTGATTTTTTTGCTCACCCCTACAATTCATCAGTACTCTTAGCTCAGAGCTGACCTCGTCCTATCGAGCTAATCCTCCGGGCCATACACGAGCTCAAGTTTTGAAAGACCAGGTCTCTCTTCATCCGCTCGAGTTTTTGTCGAACGCTCGAATAAATTCAAATTGGGTTTTGTAAAATTAGCCCAAAGAATTGGGCTGGCCTGGAATGGTATGGGCTTTTCTGGTCATCTAATGGGCGGGCCTGCCTTGACATGGCCCATGCTTGAAATGCCCGAACGTAGAACACCCCTTTCAAAATGAGACGGGAAAATAAAAAAATCACGTTATCACAATGCACGATCTCTTAACTATCATTATCAGTTTTGAGTTACAAATTTCAAAGTTAGAACTATAAGAGATATTACCCAAATATATAACAAGCGTGCAGGGCATATACAATTGTGATGGAAATCACATATATGTCATTAGCTATTCTCTTCTCTGCTTTAACATGAAAATTTCATGTATGCCATTAGCAGTACAAAGTCTCTCTGCTTTAATATTACTTCTCTCTATCAAACTTCACAACTGTTACCTTTAATAATCATGGAACACCATTTCTTTCTCAGCAAACAGCTATAACAAAGGTATACCAGATTCGACAGCATTCTTCAATATTAACAACTCACGGGCAATGCCGCAAACAGTATCCACCCAGTACATTGGGTATTATAATTCTTCTGTCTTCAGCGAAGAAAGAAGCAGCATTCCTCCATCATACAGCAGCAGCAGAGCGCAGCAAGGCTGGACAACACAGAAAAAAGCACAGTTACCAACTCCTTTCATATTCTCCAGAGGAAAAGGTCAAAGCTTGAGTATCAATTTCTGCCGCATAATGGATAGGTTTGTAAAGAGCTTCACAAAGGAAACTAAGAGTGGAAGAGTTTCTCAGCTATGACTATGAGAATTATCGTATCTTTTCATAACTCGAACAGTGAGAACTAAACAGCAACTAAGGAGCGAGAGAAAGCTTGTTGATGACAACTGACCATCCCTCGCGAACTAAAATCATCCTTGTCAATGAAATAGCTACCACCGAGAACATTGTTCCCATAAAGGTGTAATGGAGGTAAATCTCTGCATTCCTCACTGCAGCATCATGATATTGCAAAAATTCATTACGAGCAGACAAAAAGAGAGGGTGGAAACGGCTTAAGTTTAACACTATCCTTTGGATCCTCAACCGGCATATAGCCAGCAATTCCTAGTTGAGCTCCAAACAGTAGTTATCCAAAAACAAGGGTTCTAGCGGGACAAATAAAAGGCCATATTGATCTAACTCAAGTTGCACACTTGAAACCTTCCCCAATATTGCTGACACCACAGCATTTTGTAAATGCTAATCATATTAATTTTGGATCAGACTCTCGTGATTCTCAACTCCTCTCCATCCTTATAAATCTTTCCCATCTCGGGAAGAATACTTCCAGGTGCCTAGATTCAAATTCATTGCTAAAACCAAGTGTCCCAGTTAACTATACAAGAAGAATGAACATGGACCAATCAGTGAACAGAAACATCAAGGAACTCCCCATCTTTTTTCCTTCTCTCCAATAAAGATTAGGCCAGAATCCCATATCTAGTAAAAAGCAGCAACCAAAAAACAAATTTCTCTCCACTCCTCAGGCAATTCTCAAGAACTGAGTCAATAACATCATCTATAGTTTACCAAGAATTACCATAAAGAAAAATACAGCTGAAGGTTAAAAATAGGAAAAAAAAAAAAGGAGAAAAATAACCAAAACTACCAAAAGAGAGTTATCGTACCAGCCCTGCAAAAAGGAAGCACAGCCCGGCCGATCATTATAGTGGTGATGATCATAGTGGTGATGGTTGTAATTAGGCGGCGGCGGCGGCGGCGGAGGATACGATCCGGCGAAATACCCTGATACCCCTCGAAGGGCGGTCGAGGTGGCGGCGGCCCCGGGGGCGGAGGGTACGGATAGGCCTCGAACGGCTGAGCCAAAGGGTAACCCGGCGGCGGAGGGGGAGCAGATGGGTACCCTGCGAAAGCGAGATTCAAGCAGATTACCAGGGAAAGAAGTCACTTTTGCCCAACAATCAAAAAAGGGATTTGATCAAGAAAAGCGATCATGGAGAGAGAGAGAGAGAGAGAGAGAGAGAGGCAGTGGTGGGACAAGGGCTTCCGATCTCACCTGGCGGAGGGTACTGGTAGCTCATCTTCTCTCCTGTTTTGCTTTGCTGCGATGATGAATTCAAACCGTCATAGATTTTCTTGTTTTATGTTAGTAATTGTAGAGAGAGAGAGAGAGAGAGAGAGAGGGAGATGAAGTCATTCTCTGCCGGTCTGTCTCGTGGTTTCCTTAATTGCTACGGCGAAATACACCTCTCTTTACTTATTTTCCAAAAATAGTCGTATCACTTGAAATGATTGGACGATTAAAAATATTTTTATTATGATTAATAATTTATATCAACATATTTTCGTGAATAATAAAAAAAATTAATTTTTTATGTGATGCCAGCGATCGTGCTCATAAAAATATTTTTGAATTATTTATTTTGCGCTCGAGGCATCATAAATTAATGTTGTTGTATAATCAATTGTTGAATTATCCTCACTAGAAAGAGAAGGGGGATCACAGATTTGACTTATCAAATATCAACACCAATGAATTTTAGAAGTAAGGCCCCCAATTCATGGGAATCAACATTATCGCAATGCAATCCGAAGAAACTCTTTACTTGAACTGGCATTTATGAACTCGACATAACCGCTTCCATTGATTTAGTGACACTCGTACCAAAGGACCCATGTCCATGCGAATCGAACCCGAGCCAGGGTTTGCCCACAATCGCGTCGGAAACAATGATTCATCGAGAACAGACAATCTTTTCTCCATCAAAGGAAACTTCGTCTGGCTAAAAGTGTCCCACTATGTTTCTTTGGCGGCTCCTTCCTTCTATAGTCGTTTGCACATTGCACCGTGCAAAGTCGTCAAGACGGGCAACGAAACTGAGGAGGCAAAGAGGTTGGTCATGGGAGTTGTTTTGTGGCTCGGTTTCCTAAATTCGTTGGAACATGCTAACTTGAGCCACCGGGTACTAATATGACAGTTCCTATTTTGCCACAAGCTCATCGGAGCTGACTTTTTGCGAGGAGTCATATTTCGTGTCCGTGATCGCAAGTGATGATTACACCAGAAGCAAGACATCGGATGCAAACGTTAGCGTGGACAAAGTGCACCTCCTACTTCGGTTGCCATTGCATCAGGAGCTCCTGATGGTTCAAGATCCATACTTCTGGTTAAATGATCTATTTGCATATCTACCGGCGTAAAAAGCCGGAGAAAAAAAGAGGACCGCTCAGAGCTACAACAAGTGTTAACTTCTAATATTACTGCCGCTTTATCAGCACTCAAGCTCAGAATTGACCTTGAGCTAGGCCGATGAGGCATATATCTATCAGGAGGAAGCTCACACGATCAGCATGAACATGCTAATTTCAAAAAGAAACTGACCTTTAGAACCACGGCACCAAAGCTACAAGCCACAAAGCCTCACGTACGTTCCGAATAGAAGACTTCATTTGCCCTCACATGCGTTCCATTGGTACATGACATTGCTAGAGGAGGACATCGGTCGAAAGCCTACTTCTTTCAGGTAACTCGCATTTTAATCAAAAGTTGAAAGTGAACTTCCCAGAACGTGTACGAGTGGAGAGCAAATAATCCACCAATCGACATGCAATAGCCAGAGCATGGAAATAAATTAGACAGAGTGTAATAAAGTCGTACCGCACGGTTCTTTACTTGCAAGAAAGAACAAATCGAGGGTTACTTGAATCTCAGAGCGGATAACAAAACAGCAACGCACCTTCATCTTGTGTACGGCAGTTCCATCAACACATGCAGACAAACAGGCGATAATAGTTGGGGAAAACAATGCCTGATATAAACCAAGTGAAATAGAACTTGAAGCTGAACATGCTATCCAATGCAAAATTGATGGCTCGTCACAAAATGTACACAGACAACTAATTTAAGTTCTCGACCAGCTGTTACTCTGCCTAGAAATTAGTTGGTCCTCTCAAGCGCTAAATTTCATCTATTAAGGAAATTTCTGACCGCAAAGGTCACTTCATGGTTCCCCAGCAGATAGAATGGGCTACTTAAGTTTACTTGTACAACAGCACAAAGATCTAATGAGAAACGAGCATACTTCGATCAGCGCCTTTTCTTGCTACCTTTTGTAGCACTTGATTTCGATGGTGTGGAGATCAAGTACACAAAGAGAACCACAAAGGAAATTACAGAAACTAGAGATCCATACTGTGCCAGCAACCTCTGCAGTAAAGAACAATTAAACTTAAAGGCAAGGCAAATAGAAGATACACTCTCTGCCTGATATAAGCATACTGTACAGTATGTTCAAAACAGCAGAGGAAGTGAGCTAAGGGCTCGGGAGAATAGAAAGCAGAATCACATTATCCAATTTTATGAGGTAAAAAGAGGATGACAGGCTCACAAATCAACCCCTGCAGACTGAAGCTAACCTAGAGTGTTGTTTTGCACCATGATATGCCACTTGACTAGATGATTATAAGGCTTAAAAAGGAGAGATGATAAGAAAAATCAAAGATGGAAGCAAATATTGCCAGGCATCCTAACTCCTTTTATTGCTGTGGATATGGTTGTACATCCTTCTTCCATTTACACTCACTGCTTGATCAGATCATATATATCCAGAAACAGACAAGAAAGAGATGCTAGAGCAAAATACCATGACATCCATTGACAAACACTTAAGCTGAAACTGAAAGATTAGAAGCAAGATCAAAACTACTCGTACCTTAGCCTGCAACAATTCAGTCCAGGATGAAGACAATTCCATGAAAAACGAGAAAATGGATCAGCCATCAAAGAAAAACTCATTTGCAGAGAGACATAGCATTTTGAACATTCAAAGGCATAGTGCAGTAACTTACCCAGTCAATCTTCTGCTGTGGTGGTCTATCTGCGAGGATATTGAGAGGCAGTATAGAAGTAGAATAGGCCTCCTAAAAACGCACAATTCGATGAGTAAAGTAACATATCAATGAGAGAGAGGAGAGAGAGAGAGAGGAGAGAGAGTGTGACATCAGAGTAGATATGGCACCTGAAGAGCAGCTTTAGTGGGAATTCGAAGTTAATTACTGCAGGGGCCCCAGCGAACATCCTTTTTTCTATGGCCTCCAATTCAAAAGAGTGCGATACGAGACCACCACTGCAATCCAAAGATGTGGACCTCCACACTTTCAGAATATAGAACAGGCAAATCACGGAGCAAATAAGCAAGAAAAAGAAGACTCACCTGTCGATCCTTTCCCACGTCCTAGATGTGTTACCACTGACAACAGCAAAAGCATCCAATGGCCAACTATTATCCGCAAGACTCACATCATAGGCAGACCTGCAGATATAATGGAGGAAAAGGAAATGCTGAATTTTGCCTCCGCAATGAAGTACTCTGAACTTAACGCGAGGGAGAACAACGATGCATGCAAAATGAGCTACAGCCCAAGAGTCAACCAACAAGCAAAGGACTAGGACCAGTAGAATTCCAAACATGATCAGAACGCATACCGGGAAGAAAAGTAACATTTCACATTCTATGAGGACTGAACAATGATGAGAAATGCTGTAAGAAACATCTCACGCAAGAACTATCCATGGCAATGCTCACATCCCAGGGGAAGAATACATAACTACAATCTGATGGTACGAACAGTCCACTTAAACACCACTTGCACAACATACACTACTGCAGGCTACTGCCCTACATTTGGAAATGAAGTGGACATAACTACAGTGCATCCATGGGACAGCGTCATCCGACATCTACACTCTTTTGCAAGAAGAAAGCAATAAAAATGTCACTTTCAAATTACGGATACGATTTGCAATGTCACTGATGCTTAGAACGCTACCAGAATCACTAATTTCCTGCTAAAGAAAGACACATGCAGCTCGAAAGGACGAAGAATTCGCGCCACACAGCAACTAAACAGAACTCAAAACCAAAGAAGAACCAATCGAGCCAATCCTCAGGTCAATCAGCCAAAACAAACGGGCAGTGCGCGAGCAAAATCGGATCTGCAAACGCCGGCCGAAAAGCAGGTCCCCCAAACAGAACTCCCGAAAGAACCTCTAAACATGAACCGATTCTCGACTTACGAAGTCCCGCGATTGTAGATGTCGACGGTGACGGAGACGCGCTCGGCGCCGGATTTGATCCTGCCGAGGGAGGCCTTCTTGTGCGCGACGATGAAAGGCACGACGTCCGGAGCGGCGAGGCACGACGAGACGAGGACCAGAGCTACGAGAGCCGAGATCACCGAGTTCGCGATCGGTTCCGCCATTCCTTCCGTTCGCGGAATTGCAGAGCTGGGCTGCTAAACTTCTGTTTTCTTTTTGTAGTTTAGGCACTTCAATTGAAATCCGACCAATTCTTTGACAGCATGCTAACGTGGCAACCGACACAATGCATTACCGTTTGGTGATTTTGATTTAGTGGGTGCATCCGTCTCGATTCAATCTAAAAACCAAACCGAACCGGCCGATTTTAGGTGGATCTCGCGAAAATCGATCTGGTTACGGTAATTTGAAACCATAAATAACTAGTCGAATTTCTAATTCCTTGTGAAGAACCGAATTGAAGGAACCAGCCCATAATATGCCGTTTGTTTTCTTCATGGGATAGATAAATAGTCTCATTGCAAGTCGATTGACTCGAGAACCAGATCAAGATTAGCTGATCTAGATTCTCAATTCCACAGATGGGGGAAATGACCATGTCCAGTTGGTTTTGAATTGTAGGATGAGAAACGACCCCCTCCCTAAAATTGATTACCCTTAATTTTGATCTAATGTAAAATAAAGACTATGTTCATATTAGTTTAATAACAAAGTTACACTCGGTGAGCCACGTGCTTGAACTAATTGTCCAGGGAATGCTCTCACATATCAATAATTCTACTGAAAATGGAGTAAATTGTTTGGATAATTGTCCAAAAAGTTATAACCTATAATTCGTCCTATCCCGATTTTGAAACTGGTGCCAAACCCTGGTGATTAGGTAAGAGTATAGCATAAAGCCTTCTCATGTATAGATCACGTTTCTTTTCTAATACAAAGAACATTTCTAATCTCTGGCGGAGCAACAACTGTGACGGTGGCGGGGGCTTTGCATATTAGAGTCACGGGAAACTAGGTTTTTATATTATCCTCGATTTTATAAATTCTTTTTTCGGCGGAATAAACCCACACTAATCGCACATGTAAGCATTGCAAAATTCTTATAAATTCTCTTTCCAGCAAAATAGAGCCACACTAATCGCACATGTAAACACTGCAAAATTCTGCGTATTTTAGCCTCAACATTAAAGTAATTTCGATAAATTTCTTCATCTATATAAAGATCGGAATGCGCTTTCGAATAGGAATTACCCCGTCTAATAAAATATAGAAAATTGATAACGGTCAAAAAGTCCATTTGATATAGGAAAAATTTTATGTGCAATTAACAAAATTATTGTGGCATCGAAAGAATATGATAAAAATCTTCCAAGGAAGTACTGCTGGGAATTTGCAGCATTGAAAACTCTTCGAAGCTGATGTTTTCATTTCTTGCTGGGCAAAGTTCTCGTCATTTCGTGAGATAACATCCGGATCGTGACAGGGGCTTATGCTAGGATTTATGTTATCCTCGCTTTTGGAATTCTCTTTTTCGGCAAAATTCAGACAATCTCCACAAAAAAAATTTAGCGATGGGAAATCAAGAGAAGAGAGCAGCGCAGAACTACGTGAACAACAGCATGCTTAGCCAGCAAAAGACATATCAGAAGTACACCACTGGTTTGCTACCTCGGATATCCCCGAAAGAAGGGCCAAGATGTTTGATTCTAACTGATGTGAAGCTAAGTAGACAACGATATCAGCAACTCAACCATTCATCTTCTTCAGCAGATGCAGGTGTGAGATGTGGGAAACTCGACCATACGTCGGACCAGGTCCTGTGGACCGTCAATCATTCATCTCCTTCACCACCGAGGCCGCTTCCCCGACGCTCGCTCGAACCTGATCTTCACCGTCCCTCTCTTGAATGGTCACATCAACTTGTGAATCAATAGTGATCGCAAAGGGCACACTTAGCTCATCGTTTCTCGCATATGCCTCCCCCTATGGTGTTGCCTGTGAACGTAGCCAGAGCACAGTAGCAGGCTTTGATCATCCAATGTAACTTTGGTGGTTTCACCAAGGATAAGAAGATAAAATCTCAACCCAGATATGCAGCTCCATAACAAAACAAGTTCTCATAGAAGATATTCGTGTATCACTCGGATCTGCAAAACTGTCACGAACCATAGAAATTTCCAGCTCATATTTTAACAAGGAAAAGAGAGAAGATGCCAATTCCTTCTGGAGCTGATATTTCCATTAGGATAAAAGAACTCGATCCTATAAAAACAGGTATTCAAACCCCTCTTTTCTTAAGACGGAAAGAGAAAAAAGATGTCCATCAACCGATGGAGCCGATCCTAGCATGATAAATGACAATTTTTTCGAGGATACAGGCATCAGCACCTCTCGATAAAATCCCCTTCTATGGTGAGTAAAGAAAAGAGAGTGACCAAGATACAAGCTTCATGTAAACCAGCCCTTGGGCAAGTGTTCCGATGCCCTCGCCGGCGGCTGGCCAGGACTTTGCAGCCCTTGCCCTGCCGTGCCTGTGAAGAAAAAAAAAATTAACAAATCAATGGGAATTATAAACTAATCAAATAAAGATAAAAATAGTCCATATAGTACCGATTGCGCCATGTCAGATGGCTGACGCTAAGACTATCACGTAAGACATTTTCGATCAAAGTTAGCTAGAAGGACTATATTGACAATCCATTAAAACAGTCGAAAAACAATCACTTTAAGTGCCATTTTAAAAAAAGAATGGCCATTTAAATGCCAATTTATTTTTTTCATCAATATTTGAAGTCGAAGTGGCTCGCCGGAGGTCTAGTCAATAACAAAAGAATTATAAAAGTTCAAAAAATATATTAAAATTGTTAAAATTGTAAATTTAATTAGACTAAAAAAATAAAATTAAAATTAAAAGCTGAAATTAAGGTTAAGCTAAAAAAAATTGAAAAAGAGAGTTGCAAGCCCTCGTAGGCATTGAGCCCAAGCCAAGGGCTGGCGACCCTCGTCGCCTGAGCAACCCTCTCTCTCTTTTTTATTTTTTATTCTTTAACTTATCTTCAAATTTAATTTAATTTTTTAAGCATTTTTAGCTTATCTTTAATTTTAGAAATTCACGTGAAAGTCCATGTGCATTCAATTTTTTTGAAAAAATTTCATGCCAAAGTAAAGTTTTTATTATAAATGCCATGTAATTATTTTGGCCGCAATTTCTTGCCAGATGCACTTCAGTGATAAGTTTTTCTTCGGTTTGGCACTAAAGTTAGCCGTGTACTTCTCCCAAAACTATTAGCTTGCTGCTCGCATTTTTGGAAAATTACAAAAAAAATCCTAAATATATTTTACTTTTGTCAATTCAATCTTAAACATTTTAATTGTGTCCATTGAGTTTTAAACCTTTGCACGTTTTACCAATTAAGTCCATTGGACCAACTTTGGCTACAAATCGCTGACGTTAACATCGACCGTCTTATATGGCACGATTGACACTAACATTGATAATTTTTAATAATATTTTAATATTTTTTTCTTTTCTTGTCTTTTTCCTCTTTTCTTTTTTATTATTGTGGTCGGCAAGGGTCGCCGAGCCCTTGCCCAAATTAGGGCAAAGCCAGCCTCACCATGACCTCACCCAAATCTGGCAAGGCAGCCTCACCCAGACCCAGACCCAGACCTAGGCAAGGGTCGCGACCATCACCCGCCACAATAAAAAAAAAAATAAAAAGGAGAAAAGAAAAGAAAAATTAATAAAAAGATATTTTTAAAAAATCCATGTCAACGGCGTCAAAGTCAATAGGTACAATAGTTGAAGGAGTTTTTTGGTAATGTTCCTCACGTTTTTGTAAGGTAACAGATTGAGGATGGAAATGGAATTGGATAAACAATGAAATATCAGCAGATGGAGACTCCAATTTCCTAGTTAGATTGTGTGATGGATTATGAAACAACATATAAGTGAACACATGGAAGTGGATGAGCATTCTGCTTTAGTCCTGGATTTGCAGAAAAAGGGAACAGATCAAGTTAATCTGGTTTGCCTCAACAGACCATTGGAGGAGATATGTGGAACTTCAACTATGATACTTGGAAGCAAAATCATTTCTTTCTTTTGGGTCCATCGCCGAGCCAAGACCAAACAGATCGGTCACACAGCTCAACGACCAAGGCCGAGCAAACCATTCTTGGTGAATGGCGAAAGCTTACAACAGCAAGCCTCACCTCGGACAACACTGCATATAGCTCATGACCAAGAACACTATCTGCAATTGATGGACAAAATTCGTACAAGCTCAAAAGGCGGTTAAAAAAAAAAAACAAGCAATGTCCTTTCGACTCAAGCATCGAGTTTTTTTTGTCACAGCATCTCCAGCATTTCCAGTCATGAAATCTTTTTGTCCATACCATGGAATTTCCTTCCGGCTTCGCAACCTTCTCTGCAAAGAAGACCAGAAAACATGTCAACTCATATGCAAACTTTTAGTTGACTAAAAACAACAGCTGAAGATGCATTTGCCCGGAACAGATGCTTCTGCATTTTAGACCATGAAATCTTCTCCACCGACAGAAGAAACAGGGCATGGTAGTGTCACACAACACCTTGACACCATCAATCTATGCTGCAATCGCAGCCAGCTTCTCCAGGCCTCATTCGAAAAGAAACTAGAGCGAGTTCAGGTTGTCCCAAGTGAATCCAGCAAAGACTTCGCTTGAAAAGCAAAGTCACGTCATTTGGATCGAAGTCTATTGCCTGTGACAATGAAACCAAAAGAGTGGTTCGTTTGAGTCAGATTGAGCGCACTTCATAGTTAGATAGACGTATTCTTTTGAGCCATATCTGATACATAGCAGCCAGAAAATGTTTCTATCGTTGCTACGGCGGAGATACGAGTTGACTAAACGACAATACATTTGCAAGGAAGTGGAATCAGATGAAGAACTTACTCGTGTGTAAGCGCCTACAGCTGCTCGATAATCCTTTCTTCGAAAAGCATCATCTCCCCTTGATTTTGCTTCTGCAGCAGCTTCCTGTTTTGCTTCTCCACTCATCTGAGAAAGAAAATATATCCCACACATGATGGATCCACCAGGTATAAGGCCTAAATTGGCGCGTGAAAGCTATTACAGTTACAATCATCTAGCAAAATAAAGACTAGAAAATACATCAAAATTTGGAGATTTTCAACAACATTCACAAGAGACAAGACGAGGTTTTAAAAAAAAAAGGCCATACACGGCAGGGATCTGAGTACCTGCATATCACCATATTCAGCCGCATGCACCATGATTCCATTCACGCTCCATGGAATAGTTTGCATTTTTGAAGTCTTTGGAAAAAGAATCTCCACGGCTGCACGATTGCCACTTCGTGCTGCAAGTTGTATTGGTATCATACCATCCTGTGAAGACCAGAACAAATCATGAGCTTAATGAATGATCCACTGCCAAAAGACCTTCAATTAATCTACTTCGATGAAGGTGAATAAAATAATAAACGAGATTAGCGATTAGGAATTTAAGTTGAGTGTTTAGAGCAGCTTTTCTTTTTCCTCTCTTGCATTGTTGGAATTGTACGTTCATTCCATGTCAAAGACCTTTTCAAAACATATAAAGTTTAGTCATTTAGAAAATTTTCATATTCTTTAGATTTTAAGTATCTTTTTAATTTTCAGATTTTGAAGTGCAAGCATAATGTGATTGCTTTTAGCATAGACAACTAACACGTTAATAATTTTTCATGGAGCATGGACCACGCAAATATAAGAAACAATCATCAATCAAAAGAACTGTTCCTTTTTCTCTGCAAATTACTGCAGTTGCATTCAAACAAGCTTTCATCACAAGAAGTTAGAACTTAAGGAGTACTAAAGCTTTAAAGCTCGACCTCGTCTCTGACATTGGGATTAGCTCCTGCTTCTAGTAAGCAATTTATGATGTTGAGGTTCCCCCTGGAAGCAGCATGGTGCAGAGGTGTTCCTCCTTCAGGCAAAGTAACATTCACCTTGGCACCCCACTGTATGGACATCAAAATTATGTGCACATGGGAGTTATAACGCTAGATGTAAGCATATAAAAGCAAGCAAGGGCATCAGTCGTAGTTCCAAGCAGCCACAGTACTGTTTAATCGAGTATAAATGGTACTTCTGAACATTAAAAAGAGGTAAACAGGCATAACCCTTTTCTGTAAATCTTTCGGGATTAAATTGAGTCTTCCAGGGAACTTAAACGTTAGCAAGAAAGGGATGCTGATTCCGTTATGTGTTACTATAATCAGAGTTAATCTATAGAATAGCACACAGCATTAAGAAGCAACGACTAAAAGATACGAAGAAGCAAGCATGAATATCAGTGGAGACTGACTGAAACTTGAGTAAGGCAATGTAGTGTCAACTAACCTATGCAAATTGTTAAAGATACAATGACTATGGCGGAGACAGAAAGGAAGCTTGAAGTACAAGAAAACTAAAGTGATCAAACAACAATTGTATATTCAGGATGATATTAACTGTTAAATGTCTGAAAGTCATACAAACCTGAATCAACAGCTTTAAGCATTCAAGCGAACTGTTAGTGACAGATGCAAAGAGCGGAGTTGAACGATCAACAGTTTCTGCATTGGGCTGCAAAACAGTAGTAATAAAATTAGATACCAACTGCTCCACCACAACCCAAAACTCCTTTTTTCTCACAGCTAAGGAATAATCTCAGTACGACGCTGGGATAAATGGAGCAGAGACATGAGATAGCAATTTAACAATGTGATAGGCAAACAAAGAAATGATTCTCAAATGTTCCACCATTTGCTTCCCTCTTTTGTTGCCAAAATGTATGCAAGCTGTTCATTGCCATCTCGAATAAAGGTAATATCTTAGCAATCATAAGGTAATATGTCAACTTTCAATCCACCCTCCCCTTCATCGTTAATGCATCCAAAGAATGAGAATGTGTCCCCAGTCAAAATGTGTTTGTCGATTAGACATTCACTCAGAATACAGCATATGCTCTAAGTTGATTAAACAAGTCTCAGATTTTTCTGTCATGAAAAAGATTAAGGAGAATCCACCTTTTGGTCATGAATACAAGTGCACATGCAGAAGGCATATCTCCACGAAGTTTTGCAACTCTCTCTTTATGGATACAGATATTCAGGTTCACGAAAGTCCACGATGAAAGAGGAAATTTAAGAGATTTACTGTTTCTCAAGCTTACGTTAGCATGATGTTCTAAGAGAAACTTCACAGCATCTTGCTGACCACAGCCAGCAGAAAAAAATAAAGGGCTGCCTAAAGAGCTTTGACAATCAATGTTGACCCCTTTAGAAAGTAGAAAGTTCATAAATTCGATGTTCCCTGCAAAGAAATAAGCACAGATGAGCATGTCCATCTTCAGTTGACCATGACAAGATGCAATGTGCACGTGCTCAGTGCTTTTGTGCGCGCGCGCGAGAGAGAGAGAGATGGCTAACTTAGTATGAAGAATCATAATTGTGGCAAATGGTAAACGTAGACGCTTACCAAATGGTACAAAAGTTTGACTTACCTGACCCAGCAGAGTAATGCAATACTGGCATACCCTTATCATTAGGTATAACAGGATCGGCACCTTGATCTATTAGATACCTTGCTGTTTCAATATGCGCAAATCCAACAGCAAGATGAAGAGGAGTGTCACCTGAAAAAGAAACAAATTCTCAAAAAATAATCGATAGTGAACCACGGTAGGGTAGCCACATCCCGGTGAGAAGCAGTAGCCGGAAAATACTCAAGTTTCGCAAAACCAGGCTTTCACTCTTATGCACAAATATCAAAAACTAACAGAGCAAGATAGATACAGCTAAAAGCGGGGATACCGTCGACATCTTTCGGGTTCACATCAAGCTTCAACTCCTCCAACAAGTACTTGCACAGTTCGACATTACCCTCTATCGCGGCAAAATGAAGCGGCCCACGTTCCTTATCGTCCTTAGCATCTGCAATAGTTC
Organism: Psidium friedrichsthalianum; assembly: GCA_019149425.1. Taxonomy (NCBI): domain Eukaryota; kingdom Viridiplantae; phylum Streptophyta; class Magnoliopsida; order Myrtales; family Myrtaceae; genus Psidium; species Psidium friedrichsthalianum. Next base: position 2,554 of record JAGVVM010004544.1, on the reverse strand, counting down.
TTGCCATCCCTCTCCCATCATCGAGTAGCGAAGCCAACTCTGCTTCACCACATCATTCGACGGATGCAGCGCGTTATGTAGAAACCCAAAGGAAAGAAAGCAAAGCTTTGATCAAAGGGCCGAAAAGAAGACAAAGAAGAAAAAGACAGCAATTAAAAAAGAAGTCAAGATTACCCTTGAGTAAGCCAAGATTTCCGGCCCGAACAGCACTCAGAAGACCCAGGACTTCCGGGGACACAGCAAAAATTTGGTTCGAAAACAAAGTTAAGAACGCTTCTTCATCATCAAAAAGCACCATACAGTCACTGCAAACTAAAATGGTGAAGATGTTCTCGGTTTCCTGTTCAAACTCACGCGAGAGAGAGAGAGAGAGAGATAGAGAGAGAGAGAGAGAGAGACCTGTGAGGGAGTAGACGCACGAGACGCCATGGTCGACGCTTTCACAGAGCTCAAAGAGTATGAAGTATGATCGGTAAATCGGGTGTGACGAATCTTGAAAGGGCATTGCCTTTTAACGGTTTCTTATGGCCAAACCCGCGCAAAATCTTCGCTGCGGAGAGAGGTAGTTAACAGTTAGACTTGCTGACGTAGTTTACTCGGTACCAACTGAATTCCATGGAGAAAAAGTACATTGAAAGTCTTTGGAATTATTATTGCGTAATCTCTTTCTTTCTTCCCTTCTTTTTTTCCTGAAAAAATAAATACAATCGAGTTCTTTTAGCGAACAAATACCTAAAATCGCACTCGCGACATTCAAAATTGCACTTTCTCGCCTAAATTTATAACTCGACTATACTTTCCGATAAAAATTTAAGGCTTAACCGAAATAATCAAATTTTCTATCCGTTGATAACATAAATGTACTTCTCAGACTTGTGGCGTAATTCGTTCAAATTTAAGGGAGATCTATTTTTTTGGCTTATAGCGTTTACAAGTCACTTTGTCAAAAGCACACTTAATTTTTCACTCTAAAAACAGGATTAATTTATTCGAAATTTGAGAGAACTTTCTTAGGATTTTTGGAGGGATGCGAGGGGGGACAAAGTATTCGTGTATCAAAGTGCCGCGATTGACGCACATAGCATCTTTTTGCATGAAAAAATTTGAACGCCCGCCCGGAGCAATCAGAGAGCTTCTCTAACTCAAACTCTCTCCTTTCGCTTAGAATCTATCACCTTCATCTTCGCTCGACTCAAAGACCTTAATGCCGCTTTGAAGACCGCTGCTAACCGCTGCTTCCAGCCGCACGGACCGCCGCTCAGCCATCGCCTCGGAGACCTCCATTTTTGTGAAGACCGCCGCCCGACCGTCGCTTCGAAGGCCTCCGTTCTTGCGAGGACTGCTGGTTCGAAGGCCTCCATTCCCGCGAAGATCGACTGAGTTGTGCAGTATATTTTGATTTGAAAAAGTGGAAGGAGCTGGCTTGTTTGAGAATTCTACGTTGGGTGCGTTGGTTATAGCAAAATTGTGGAATTCGAGTACCTGACCCTCTTCGGAGAACAGGCCAAAAGGAGTATCAAACAGTATTTTACTGCAACATCTGTACTGCACAGGGTACAGGTTCATTACCTCGTTGTAGGTTCAATTCGTCATCCTACAGTAGAACAAATAAACTGTTGTCTTTCCAGTAATGAGTAGAGTATCTTGCAAGAGAATGGAGGAGTATTTTACTGGCAAATCTCCTGTTTAAAGAGCTGGACCGAAAAGAGGATCGCTTAGAGCTACAACAAGTGTTAATTTCTAATATACCGCCGCTTTATCAGTTCTCAAGCTCAGAATTGACCTTGAACTAGGCCGACTGAGGCATATATCTGTCGGAAGAAGCTCATAGGACGGGCACAAGCGATCATAGTTAGGGGAACAGTACCCGATACAAACCAAGTGAAATAGAACTTGAAGCCAAACATGCAATTCAATGCAAAATTGATGGCTCCTCACAAATTGTACATGCACAGCTAAATTTAAGTTCTTGACCAGCTGTTACTCTACCTAGAAATTATTAGTTGGTCCTCTCAAGCGCTAAATTTCATCTATTAAGGAAATTTCTGACCGCAAAGGCCACTTCATGGTTCCCTAGCAGATAGAATGGGCTACTTAAGCTTGCTTGCTTGTACAATAGCGCAAAGATCTAATGAGAAACGAGCATGCTTCGATCAGCGCCTTTTCTTGCCACCTTTTGTAGCACTTGATTTCGATGGTGTGGAGATCAAGTGCACAAAGAGAACCACAATGGAAATTACAGAAACTAGAGATCCATATTGTGCCAGCAACCTCTGCAGTAAAGAACAAATTGAACTTAAGAGGCAAGGGAAATAGAAGATACACCCTCTGCCTGATATAATCATGCTATACAGTATGTTCAAAACGGCTGAGGAAGTGAGCTAAGGGTGCGAGAGAGGCGGAATCACATTATCCACTCTTATGAGGTAAAAATCAGGATTTCGTGCCATGATATGCCATTTGACTAGATGATTGTTAGGCTTAAAAAGGAGAGATGATAAGAAAATCGAAGATGGAAGCAAATATTGCCCGGCATCCTAACTCCTTTTATTGG
>JAGVVM010004543.1:0-17333 GCA_019149425.1 Psidium friedrichsthalianum | reverse complement strand
CCCCTAAAACCCCTAAATAAAGTGCACATAGAAATGGATGGTTGGGGTATTTTCTTTCTGCACGTGCTGTACTCCTGCTGCTGGAACATGTTACAAAGCCCCCAGATAAAGTGCCGCGCTTACTGTTTGGTACATGATCAATGTCTCTTGTGCCTGTCGAAATGGTGAAAAAATCACATCATATTTGTTGAATGAGAATATGAGATTCCGTACATTGTCAATTTGACAAGAAGATTATGCGACACGATACCGTCTATAAAATCATTATACCATCTTATACAAAGTATGATTTTCACAACTGCTTTTGGATAATTAAGGCTTGCAACTTAATCTCTGTATCAATGGCAAGAGAGATGAACTTGGTGTAATCAACATTTACATATCGCTTTGGTTCTCTTCTTTTGGAATAATATACGGTGCTTTCGGAAAAATGGTTCCATTTTTTTATTTATGTTTGACTGAAACATGAAAATAAACCTGGAGAATATTTCTCCGTTATTAGAGTAAGAAATATTAATTATTCACCATGTTTAATATTTTTTTCATTCTTTTTAAATGGTATGTTAATTATTTTTTCTCTATTTTCTTCCTTCTTATTTCTTTTCTTTCTCCTTTCTTCTTTTCGGTTGAGCCAATGACACTAGCCACGGTGACCAGCACCAAGCATCATTAGCCTATGCTCTCAAGGGCCGACTAGGAAGCCCCGACCTCACCTACGAAATTAATGACACTTGGCCTCGCCTTAGCCTGTGGCTAGAGGTCTAAGCCGGCCGTGGCCTAGCGAGGACCGATCGAGGAAGAAGGAACAAAAAGCTGAAAGAAATTTAAAAAATTTAAACAAATAAAAGAGAAAAAATGAAAATTTCAAAAATAATTAATTAATTAAAAGAAAGTACTAAAATAATTAAAAAGAAAGCAAATGTGAAAAAGAGGAGGAAGAAAAAATGAGGAAAATATTTCCCCCACATTAAAAAAAAAAGAAAACATTTCACACTTTTGAAGGAATTTTTTCTGTGGGTGAAAAATATTTTATTGAATGGTTTATTTTTTGTGAACCAAACATCGGAAAATCCAAGAAACATTTCCTTAAAATGATTTTTTGCAAAACAAATGGGCCCTAAAATGATGAAATTATATAACCTACACGATCAGCTGGTAGCTACATAACATTTTGATTACGCAAGTCATGTTCATTTGGACAGTCTTCAGCACAAGCAATTTCAAGGGCAATCTAAATATTAGCCCTCCCGGGTTAGTCTTCACCACGCACAAATTTCAAGTGCAGTTTAGGTTAGCAGCCCTTTAGATCCGGCAAGTATTTCTGCGAACATAATGGTTGGAAGATAACTCCGAGTGTAACCTTTTCTTTTCAAATTTGAGTCCGAAAAGACCGACCACAAGACAGCAGCAACAGCAGCAACCGAAAAGCCCGCTAAGTAGGATTGGGCATATGAATTCGTTTTTTACGCCTTTACAAAATCAAAGATCAGCGAGACTAAAAAAGTTAGAGCATAGCTACAGATGACTCAAAGCCATGTTAGATGCACAACAATTTCTTAACCCCCCCACACCCCACAAAAAAAAAAAAAAAAATCACCTTATTTGAAGGTAAAAATTCCTATTTCAAACTCAAAGAGAAGAAATTTTGCAAACCACATTTGGCGGTATAATATCCAAGTTCTTCATGAGTCAACTTTGGAGCTCAATAGCTCTCAATAGAGACATTATGGACAAATGGTTGTGCTGCCAAACATGTTTCTGGAAACTTAATTTGCAGCAATCGCGCAAATTCAGTAGACTACATAATAAATTTCATGCTGAAGTGAAGACTATGTCCCTACCGAAATTGGAAAAAGAGATTCGAACGGAGTTTGCACTTTCCGTGCCAACATTCACTGAAAACAAATGTAATGCATTGATATTCACATGCCCAGCAAACCATATTTTGCACAAGAAGCGCCCACATTTATAAGTGCGCATCCGCACAAAAGCAATATAGCGCAAGTCCAGAACCAGCTCTGTCTAATATTAAAGTCGTAGACCTCATCTTCGAGTTCTAACGAGGCTAAGGATTGGTGTTTCATAAAACCATTTGATATTATAGGAACATTTAAGTGGAGAAGAAATCCTTGCACACGGTATGAACTTTGAGGCTATAAATGGCAGGCATGGTAAAGCCCAAAATCAATTTAATTATTTCCACAGCAGAAATCAAGAATCTTGATTAGTGAATTGAACGAACCTAAGATCTAAATAAACACGTAACAATGGCATCTTATGGCCCCATAGTGCTATGGTGTAATAAGGGCGAGCTGCTGGAGGCTTGGTCGCTGAGGTATTGGTTGCCTCAGAACCATGACAGCATGATTCTGATTTATTGATAATTAAATTGAAGGGTAGTATAACGAGAATTTGATCACGAACAACAGAGAAGAATAGAAGACACACGGTTTTACCCAGGTTCACCCTTGAAGTAGGGCTACGTCCTGCAAAGAGATTTCACTATGTTTTTAGGTTTACAGCCGCTCAGCTTAATACAATGATCGGAAACGAGCAAATATATATATATACCCTAAACAGGGCCCAAAACTTAAACCTATAATAAATCTCTTAATCTCGCACTATACGGGCCAGCTTAAATAAAAGCCCAAACCCGTTGAGGTTTCGGGAGCGCTGCCCTCGAGCCCCCGCCCGCTCACCGGCGAGCGGGGCAGCCGTCCGCTGACCGGGCAGTGGAACCCCCGTCAGGAGGCGCTGCCCCCGAACCCCCGCCCGCTGACCAGGCAGCGGGGCACCCGTGTTAGGGGCGCTGCCCCCGAACCCCCGCATTCCGCACGTAGAGATCACATGTCGTTGGATAACACTTCAGTTTCCCTAAGCTCACGTGAGCGTACCCGGTGTGAGAAACAAGGGTTCCCGAAGTATTCGCCAACTCCAACATTCTCTCACTTGGTGGATACTTCGCCCAAATGAGAGCCTTGCCAATATCATCCTTCTTCAATCCAATCACAGTAGAGCACCAGTCAATTTTGCACCTGTGACTGCTTTAGTAAGGAAGTCAGAACTATTCTCTACTGTGTCGACCTTTACAGGCCGAACCTCTTTCTTCTCTATCTTTTCTCGGATGAAATGATATTGTATATCAATGTGCTTTGTGCGTGAGTGAAATGCAGGATTCTTAGCTAAACAAATGGCCCCTTGATTATCACATCTCACCTCTATGGCACCTTGCTCAAACCCGAGCTCCAAGCACAACCGTTGTAACCATACGGCTTCTTTTCCAGCATGAGTAAGAGCCATATATTCAGCCTTAGTAGAAGAAAGCGCTACCACGCTTTGCCTCCTACTCATCCAACTCAACGCAGCACCAAATAATGTAAAAACATACCCGCTAGTGGACCGTCTACTATCAATATCTCCACCCCAATCTGCATCTACATGGCCTACGATATCTAGAAAGTTTCCATTCCCTGTACCTTCAAAACATAAAGAAAGATTACAAGTTCCACGAAGATACCTGAAAACTCTCTTGATCGCATTCCAGTGTTCTCTACCCGGGTTAGACATATATCTGCTCAGGACTCCCACTGCTTGGGCTATATCTGGACGCGTGCACACCATAGCATACATCAAGCTACCCACTGCACTTGCGTATGAAACTCGGGCCATCTCTTCAGCTTCTTCATCCGTTTTTGGACATTGTTCCGCAGATAGCTTGGTCCCTAATGGTATAGGGGTACCAACAGGCTTGCAGTCTACCATATTAAATTTCTTCAATATTTCTTTAATGTATCTCTCCTGCCCTAGCCACAACTTCCGTTTCTCACGGTCCCTTCTAATCTGCATGCCCAAAATAAAATTTGCAGGCCCCAAGTCTTTCATTTCGAACTATTTGGCCAACAAACTCTTCACGGAATTCACCATCTTCACACTATTCCCGATCAACAACATATCATCCACATATAGTGTGAGAATGACAAACTGATCGCCCGTTCTCTTCACATAAACGCAATGGTCGGAATTTGAACGCACAAAATTAAGCTGGAGCATGTACGTGTCAAACTTTTGATACCACATCCTCGGGGACTGCTTCAGTCCATATAAAGACTTTTTCAATTTGCACACCAGATTCTCCTTTCCTCTTACTTCAAAGCCTTCTGGTTGTCTCATATATATCTCCTCCTCCAAGTCCCCATGAAGGAATGCCGTCTTTACATCCATCTGTTCTACCTCAAGGTCATGTGCAGCTGCTATAGACAAAACAAATCGTATCGAGGTCAATTTTGCCACCGGAGAGAAAATCTCGTCATAGTCAACTCCCTGAATCTGAAAGTACCCCTTAGCTACAAGCCTAGCCTTGTACTTCTCTACAGTCCCATCCGGTTTCAGCTTTCGCTTGAATACCCATTTACATCCAATTGCCTTTCTATCCTTAGGCAATTTACACAAGCTCCATGTTTCATTTTTATCAAGCGACTGCATCTCATCTATCATTGCAAGCTCCCACTGGTTCGCATCATCCATGGATCTCGCCTCTTTTACAGAACTAGGATCATCCCCAGTAACACTCAAAGCATGAAAGGTACTCAATGCACTAAGAGAGTATCGAAGTGGTACCCGTCTTTCCCGCGTTGATCTCCTGAGAACTGGTATGCTATCTGTGTCCGGGTCTTCATCTGAATCTTCATCTGAATCTGCATCCTCAACTTCATTATCCGAGTCCCCTTGGTTCAATTCAGAATCAGACTCTACTAGCGTGTCTCGTGTAACCATTTCTGCAGTTTCAGTTTTAGGACTTCCTTCAAGTTCTACCACCTTCTTGGGCTCATCACCTTTCTGTGTGCCAACTTGGGGTTGTGATTCACGAAAGACAACATCCCTGCTGTATACAATGGCCTTTGATTCTGGATTCCACAGCTTATAGCCCTTAACCCCTTCCTTGTATCCGACAAATATGTTCTTCTCAGACTTATTGTCAAGCTTACCCCGCTTTTCCTTGGGTATATGAACATAGGCGTCACACCTGAACACCCGAACGTGTGACAAATTCGGCTTCTTCCCAAACACTGCCTCATATGGTGTACGATCCTTCACTGATGAGGTCGGTGTCCGATTCTTCAAATAATTGGCTGTGGCTACAGCTTCCGCCCAAAATTCTGGCTCCAAACCTGCCCAACTCAGCATACATCTTGCCTTTTCTATGAGTGACCGATTTAGTCTTTCGGCTACCCCATTCTGTTGAGGCGTATAAAGAGTTGTCTTCTGCCTCGCAATGCCATTATCCACGCAAAATTGCTCGAGCTTATCTGAACAAAATTCACCTCCGTTATCTGTACGAAGGACCTTGATTTTCCTGCCCAATTGGTTTTCAATAAAAACCTTAAATTCTCGAAATTTTTCGAATACATCTGATTTACTTTTAATAAAATAAATCCAACTATATCTTGAAAAATCATCTATGAACGATACATAGTACCTGGATCCTCCAATAGATGAAACCGGAGTAGGCCCGAAAACGTCGCTGTGAATCAACTCTAGAACCTCTGTTGCTCTCGCACCGGTGTGTTGGAAGCTAACACGGTTCTGTTTCCCATGAAGACAGTGTTCACAGAACCCAAAACCCATAGAGCAGTCTGGTACTCCCTCTACCATTTGACTTGAAGCTAAGGTAGACAGTCCTTTTTCACCGATGTGTCCTAGCCTCTGATGCCATAACATGGACGTGTCACATCCATCTTCCTTTGCCTTTTCAGAGACGAAACCACCACCAACAGTCACCGTTTCCCCGAGCAGCTTGTACAGCGTCCCGTAACGAACTCCTCGTGCAATCACAATAGAACCCCGAGTCATCTTGCACGAATTCTTATCACAGCTGAAGGTAACCCCTGAATCAGCCATCGTACCAACTGATAACAGGTTTCTACTCATCAAGGGTATGTGCATCACGTCCGGAAGAGTCTTCACTGTGCCATTACTCATCCTCAGCTTCACCTTGCCACGCCCGACAATCTGAACCGCAGTATCATCTCCTAGCATGACATCTCCACCATTATGTTGCTCATATTCACAAAACCAGTGTCTATGAGGCGTCATGTGGTATGAAGCACCGGTGTCGACATACCAGATATCCTTGTCTGACTGTGCCATACATGCAGCAGCCACATACATATCTCCTGCATCGACCTCCTTTTTTCCCGAGGATGATTCAACTTCTTTCTTATAAACTGGCTTGTTTTTGCAGTCTCGCTTCATATGGCCCCACTCTTGACATTTCCAGCATTGTACCCTTTTCTCCCTACTCTTCGAACGCCCACGAGATTTGGACCCGAACCCTCTCTGATTCAAAGTTTTCTCTGCTGGCCTTCCCCTAGCCGCCAATGCCTCTTTACTAGAATTTGCCGATCCCTTTCTTCGTGTCTCCTCCGATAACAAGGCAGAACACACACTTTCATATGATAATTCTTTATCCCCACCACCAATCACCACAATCAAATTATCCCATGAATCAGGCAGTGAACAGAGCAGTGTTATTGCCTTATCATCATCTTGGAACTTAACACCGATTGATACGAGTTGACTAATCAATGTGTTAAAGTTATACATATGTGTAGAAAACGAGTCACCCTCATGCATCCGAAGATTATACAGCTTTTTCCTCAAAATAGCTTGTTAACCAACGACTTACTTTGATATAGCGACTCCAATTTCTGCCACAGATTTCTGGCTGTAGGTTCGCTCATCACATTCGTAAGAATGAGTCTGAGAGACAGAGTCGAATCAAACCCTTTGCCTTCCGATCAATCCGATCCCAGTTTTCAATTTCCTTTGGATCTGCCTGTTTGGAAGATGAATCCGTATCCTTCGCCGCGTCCTTGCCTATCACGACACCAGGTTGCGTAGCACCAGGCCTTTCCTCCTCGATTGCCAACCAAAGATCTCGATCACAGAGGAGATCCTCCATCTTCATCTTCCACAGATCAAACCGCGTTCCGTCGAATTTTTCTATCTCAATTCGCGACCCTCCTGACATCTCGAATAAACCTTAATCCCTTGAACAACCTCGCTCTGATACCAATTGAAGGGTAGTATAACGAGAATTTAATCACGAAAAACAGAGAAGAATAGAAGACACACGGTTTTACCCAGGTTCACCCTTGAAGTAGGGCTACGTCCTGCAAAGAGATTTCACTATATTTTTAGGTTTACAGCCGCTCAGCTTAATACAATGATCGGAAACGAGCAAATATATATATACCCTAAACAGGGTCCAAAACCTAAACCTATAATAAATCTCTTAATCTCGCACTATATGGGCCAGCTTAAATAAAAGCCCAAACCCGTTGAGGTTTCGGGGGCGCTGCCCCCGAGCCCCCGCCCGCTCACCGGCGAGCGGGGCAGCCGTCCGCTGACCGGGCAGCGGAACCCCCGTCGGGAGGCGCTGCCCTCGAACCCCCGCCCGCTGACCGGGCAACGGGGCACCCGTGTCGGGGACGCTGCCTCTGAACCCCCGCATTCCGCACGCAGAGATCACATGTCGTTAGATAACACTTCAGTTTCCCTAAGCTCACGTGGGGCGTACCCGGTGTGAGAAACAGGGTTCCCGAAGTATTCGCCAACTCCAACATAAATGAGTTCCATTACGATGATAAACTAGTATAAATAAGTTAACAGGACCACCCATCTCAAGCGAGGGGAAACTGCTTATGTTGAAGGCATCAAAATGTGCTTCATTTGACCATGCTTCATTGTTAAAGAATCCTTGTGGTGACTGGATCCTTTTTTCTACTACCGAAGATGTGGGGGTAAAGATATTCTGGAATTTCAAATCAACTGAGTTTTGATCTTTTCGACAAAATACTAAATGCCATGCCTGGGATTTGCCATTCCGATTTGGCTATGCATAATTGCTAGACAGCCGATTTTCTTAAATCTCTCCGACACTTAATTCGATTTACTGTGACTTGTCAGGATGAGAAAGACGTTTAAATTCGGAGTTGACTGCTGAGCTACGGCGTGAGCGGAAGAGATCCGCCGCGTATCTGGAGCAGCTCGATATGGTTTTGCGGGATATGGAAGAGCATTCGGGCCACCTATCGAAGAACATCGAAGACATAGTGAAAAGTGTGAAAGAAATCGACTTCGGGAGAGCTCTCCTGCCAGTAGTAGTAGCCAGGAAGTCACGTCCGACACCGCATGGGCCGCCGACTTGCTCCCGCAGGACAGCATCCCGAGCCTAATCTCGATCACGCTGATCATGGACAGCATCAGGAAGAGGCAGCCCATGACCAACCCGAAGGTGGAGCCGACCATGCCGAACCTGAGGACCTTGATGTTGATGTGGGCCCTGAGGGCCTCCTTCAAATCCTTGCTGTTGAGAAGGTTGATGGCGAGCTTGAGGCCATGGGCGACGAGGGACGAGAAGAGGAAGAAGCTGAAGGAGACGACCTCGAAGACCAGAAGCTTCTTGACAACGTCGCAGGCGCCGGGGTTCTCCAGGCTGTGCGGATCCGAGGTGGTGAGGGAGAGGCCCACGAAGACGGCGATGGTGAAGAGGGAGTTCAAGTTGACGAGGCCGTCGAGGGTGGTCACCTGGACGCTCGTGGTGGCGGCAGTGGAGGAGGAGGAGGAGAGGGTTCTCGCGGTGTTCTCCGAGTAGTAGTCCTTCGGGTGTATCTCGGATCTGCAAGAAAATGGGGGAGAACGTTAACATGTGGAGAGAGATAGAGGGAGGGAGGGAGAGAGTTACTCGTCCATGGATGGATCTTGAGAATGCTGGTCAAGATAGGAGGGCTTATGCTTCAGACCGTCTGCTAGAGAGAGAGAGAGAGAGAGAGAGAGAGGGGGGCGTATGATCTGAACTCTGATGGTGATTGCTTGTAGGGTTTGTACTGAAGTTTCTTGGAAGAGAGAGAGAAGGAGAGATGCTTTTGAGTTTGGGTAAATTTACATTTGCTTTTGTTCTTGAGAAAAGAAAGAAGGACGTTCGGACTCGGAAAACAGGTCTGGACTTGGCCACAGAGTCATCGTCTGTGATAACCATCGTATTCGTAGGTTACCGACGTCATTAGTTGACGTGCCGGGGCTTGGGCCTAATGGGCCGGCCCATGCATGGCCCATTCTTCTTAAACAGTGTGATGTTCGGGGCTTGACGATCACCGTAAAGTATATTTCCAAGCTTGGAATTTGCAATTGACCTTAATCAGCGGCAGCACCCAGCCCACTTCCCATATGGCGAGGGCCGACAATGTTTGGAAAATGTACAGCATCGTAGGCTTCCCCAATGGTTTGCACGACATTGAGATTTTTATTTGTTTGTATTTGAAAGTTTTTTTTCTTTTTGGGTTAAAGTATTTGAAAGTTATGTAGGTGTTTTCCTTTCATTATGGTGTTTTTAAAATATGGCTCGCCAATTTCAAATAAGTAGGGTCGAATGTTTGGAAGATGTTCAACATCGTGGGCGTCTCCGGTGGTGAGAAGAAGGCCATCTGTACCGGCACAAATATCTCGCTCAAATGGTCAAGCCCACGGCGAGCTCTGCCACCTCTTCCGCAACGAGCCATTTGAGATTTTTATTTGTCTGTATTGAAAGTTATGTTAGCGTTTTTTTTTTTTTTGATCTTGTATCCCTGTGATGATGCAAGTATGTTTTTATCAGTCTATTCAGTATGGTGCTTTTTAATATTAGGCTGTGATCTAAGTTTGCTTCTTATGTATTTGTATTTCAACAGCTGCAATTCGTCTGGTGTTATTTGATCTTATGATGAGATGTTTTGTTCAAGTATGAGTCTTATGTAATATGTTATGTATCTGTTGACACTCAGAATAACTTGTCCGCTAAAGCACATGCTACACACGTGAAAGATCAATACATGTGCGGAGCATGTGAAGGATTAATGCACATGCAAAATACGTGAGGAGTCAACGCCTAAGCAAAGTATATGAAGAATCAATGCACGTGATAGACACGTGATAGACACGTGAATAATAAGCGTTTGATAGAGAACAAAAAGCCCTGTGCAAAGCATGTGATAGTGCCGATAGGCATTGATTGATGAGGTCATTAGATCAATCATCAAATTTGAGCGCCAACAAGAAGCAATCCCATCAGATTTAAAGTCTTTCAGGGAGTGCCAAAGAGTACGAAGGATATCCTCTTGAATTCTATGGCAGGAGGACAGCTTTGAGGCAAAAGGAGTCCTTGAGAACAGGTTCAGATGCCCACGGAATGCGAAAGATGTGGATGGACCCTCACGATCTGAAGAGAGTCGATGATTATCCTACTGACAATTACTGAGAATTTGAGCTTCGAGGCCTCAAGAAACGAAGAACGTGGGTACGATTAGCATTAATGAAAGGAATAGACAAGCGAGCCAACAGTATCAGTTATTTGAGATTGAATAACTGCTCAAAGACAAAGTCAAGAAAATTTTAGGAAAGTAAAGAGTGCAGAAACTTTCGGTGCGCAAGAAATACAAATATTGAAAAGCAGTTACCATCCCGACCATTATAAATACCATCAGCGACTACAAAGAATACCCCCCAAACAACTTAATCAACAAATCTATCTTATCTTTACTTATTGTATTGCATTTACTTTTCTTAGCCGTCGCTTTCAGATTTTCGTTGTCGAGTCAAGCTTCGGTGTCTATCTTTATCCTAGATACTATGCCATTGAGTCAAACTCAGGTGGATTATCGAAGTGTATTCAAGGCATTTTTATCGAATCAAACTCTGACATTATTTTGGGTGTGTTGGTTTGTTGTTTTTGAAGGAAATTATGTTTGTCAGGCCATACTATCGAGTCAAACTCTAGTTTGATTTATGTTTGTACACTTTCTTTCAATTTCATTTGTATCGATTCTTTTGGCTTTGAATTTGTAGACTCTCACTATCAAGTTAAACTATGGTCGAGACAATATTTGTGTAATTCTATTGGATTATGTACAAACTTCGTGTATTGATTCTTCTGCCTATCTAGAACTTTTCTGTCCAAAATCATCACAGGACCCCTTATCAAATTTAAAAATTGAAGTACGAATTTCAATGAAAGATATTTTGTCTCGGAACAATTCTAGTGAAATAGTATCTCATTTTTGTCCAATTATCCCTACTTGGAACTCACTATAAAAATTAATAATGAAGTGGGAATAATTCATTCTATCAACATTTCCTTAATATTTTTCTTTCTTTAATTGCATTTTTAATCAGGTTAAAAAATATTTAAAAAAGAAATAAAAAAAAAAACCAGCCCTGAGCATAACACGGGGGCTAGCACGGCCATGCTGGTCCGTGCACAGGATTTCCCATGCTGTGCTTGGCCCGACACATAAAATTGACGGTCTCGGCATGGTCGGGAGCCATTGCTAGTCGTCATATAGAATGTTCTAACAAAATAATTTCTTTAACGAGATGGTAACTTATAACTTATAAGTAGATGCAACAAGATTCATCGGTCCTTAGAAAAAACCTCGCGGTTCACTAAATTCGCTTCCGAAACCATGATGATGCCTGTTTTGATGTTTGATTATTTTTAATTATTTTCCTTTATCTATTTTCTCTTGTATTTTCTTTTATTAATTTTTTGTTTTATTTTAATCTTGCAAATGTGTCGGAATTTGAAGGTTTATGATAGTTGATCATGAATAATTTTCCGAAACTTGTGGAGGTTCCAGGGCTTGATGGAGCAAGATCATTAAATTTATTAACATTTCATAGTGATATTCTATTTTCTTTGCCATGTGATTCGACTAGATGTAAGTTTTTTTTTTAATTTCTCTTCATTTGGCCGAATAAAGTGACAGCCTCAAGTGAGGCGAGCTCGAGGCTCACCTAGTTGCCTCGATGGCCTCGAGCTTGCCTCACCAAATTCAGTGATGCCTGGCCTCGCCTCATCACTGGCCAGTGGCCAAAGAACAAGGGAAAAGAAAAGAAATTTAAAAAATATAAAATATAAAAGGAAAATATAAAACATTGGAATGTTTAAAAATAAATAAAAATGAAAATAAAGTAAAAAAATAATTATAAAGAAAGGAAATGTGAAAGAGAGGAGAAATGAAAGATGAGGAAAATGTTTTCCTCTTCTCAAAAAGAGGAAAACATTTTCTTCACTTTTGAAAAAGTTTTTTTTTTCCATGTGTGAAAAATATTTTCCCTGAATAGCTAGAAGTTTTTTTTTTGCGAAACAAATGGAGCCTAAATTAAATAAAAACAGAATATGCTAAATTAAATAAACAACGTCAACTATCCTCTTCTTATGTGAATTGAACATAGTGATCTTAAAATCGTTAAGTCCCAAAGCAATTGCAAATACACAGATTTGAGGTAGGACATGTAAAAGAGGCATTTCAAACAAGTTCTTCAAATATTATTTGGCCAAAAAACCAAGTTCTTTAAATTAGTTGAGCGAGGGTCGATGAACGAGCAAAGGTTGATGAACTTTGCCGGAGGTTTAGGCAGCAGTTGCTAGCCACAAACGAGTGCCAAAGGAGCTTTGGCCAAGTGATGGCAAGCTTGAAGATGATGAACAATAACTCATGGACAGAAAAGAAAGAAAAATAGAAAAGAAAAATAGTGTCCTTTCGTTCATGTGAAATTGGTGGCTGTGTTACATGGGACGGGCGGTGATGATTGAGCTGCCACATCAAATAAATCTGGCGAGACTTGGTAAAGAGGACTTGATTACATTTTCCCTTAAAAGTTTAGCATTACATTGATTCAATTGAAAAATTTGAGACTAAATTTAAATCCCCATAATAACTTTAGGATTGATTGTGCAGTCCTCCCATAGTGTTGCAATTTCAAGTCAATATGACGTGTGAAATCAACGTAATCTTCAACATCAAACATCAGCTTTATTAAATTGGTGTCCATGCCATATTTCATTCAAATTATTTATGGTAGAATGAAAACTCATATTTCATTTAAATTAACTAATGAAAGAATGAAAACAAACATGCTTAGGGATCTAATTGGACCAATTGAAAGTTTTAGGATGACATTGAACATCAGTAAAAAGTGATTTGATTGAACCAATATCACATTGATAAAAGTGCACAGACTACTGATATCACTATCTCTTCTAGCAATAGAAATTACTCGTTCTTTATCTCAGTTGAAAGAAAGCAAGAGATGCTGACCCAATATATTTTGTAAATTCACTTCTTGATGGCTCTGTAAAAAGTTAGAAATAGCTGTGAAATGAGATCTCCTCAGAAGCCTTCCCATAATTATTTCTGGTTCCATGACTTTAGGCCATAAACATTGCACTATTCCTGTAACGTTCACGGCGAAGGTGGCTCTGCAGTGAAAATTATAAATCACATGGTTGGGAATTAATGAGAACCAAGAAGACATTTGAAAGTTAATCCCCATAATTATTAAGAGCCAAACACAACACATGATAAAGTAGCTTCAACACTTACCATCTCCTATCAATGCTCCAAATTTCCTGACATTGAGATTGCGAAGTTGCTCTAAGCTTACTGCAGAGAATGGAATATCCAGTGGTACTTGAGCGCGAAGTTCAAACGAGACTTGTCGCATGGTCGGTCGAAGGTGCGGATCAGCTTGCAAGCATGCCAACGCTAGCTTGGCAATCAAGATCACCTCTTGCACATCTTGAAGACGGAGAATAGAAGACAGGAGACGTTGATCCACCACATCCTTCAACAGCATCGGCGACGTTGTTTGGGCACACGAACATTCCCGAGAGACATGATCTCCTGGATGCTTTCCCATGATTGTCTCTAAGGCGACGACTCCAAAGCTATATACATCGCATTTTTCGGTAGGAATCGGAGAATAAGCTAGCTCTGCAAGTGGGGAATTCACAATATCTATGTAACCTTGATCATAAGCTGTATTCAAATTGACAATATTGCTTCCCATGACATGACGATCACAAGTACAAATTTCTTCTTAATCTACGAGCATCATTTAGGTTACACGAACTTAATATCCTTGGAAAGAATTGATCATAAGATTTTTTCCTCGTTTGCCGAGTCTTCCTTATCAAGAATTTCATAAAGCTTTCTGATGAACACACAATTTCAAAGTTCTCAATGATTTAAAGAATTTCCATAAGAAGATTAAATAACTAAAGAACTGCACCAAACTTGTAAAAAGTTCAATTGAGGAAGGGGTATCTAACATTGAATGCCATGGAAATTGAAAAAAATTATAAAGTACCTGGAGCAATATACCCAATGGTTCCAGCAATTGCAGTCCAATTTGATGAATCAGGCCTCAACAGTCTTGCAGTGCCAAAATCGGAAACACGAGCCTCATAATTGTGATCCAATAGAATGTTGTTACTGGTCAAGTCTCGATGAATTAATGGAGGTGAACATTCATGATGCATATAGGACAATGCATCCGCAACTCCTCGGACCACATTTACCCTCTTATCCCATTGAAATTCGACTGCTCTTTCGTCATCGTTCAAAGATGTTCTCAAGCTTCCTCTGTCAATATACTCATACACCAAAAAACAACTTTTGGCATGAGAGCAAAACCCATAAAACTTCACGATGTTGCGATGGCGCATATTTGTTAAGGCTCGAATTTCCCTTTCAAATGCCATCAAATCAGCGACCTCACCATCTTCCTGAGACGACGAGGTTCGCTTGACAGCAACCGTTTGACCTTCTGATATCTTAGCTTTATAAACAACTCCATATGCTCCTTCACCCACATAGTACTTCGCGTCGAATCCTTCAGTGGCCTCGATGATTCGATCATAAAAAACTTTGCCATCATAACTCCAAATACCCATGAAATCCAAATCATTTGCATGTTCATTGTTCGCTCTCCTGATATTCCTTCTTCGATGATGATCGACGCGTACAAGAAATATCAAGATGCAAGAGAGAAGGAGAAACCCCAGGAAAGAGAGAATGAGGATAACCTTGATCCTAACTCCAAAGCGTCGATTGCGTTTCTTGCTCTCAGTGGAATTGCATTTGGGTAAACCAACACGTTTCCACAGAGCCCTTTGTTATGCTGAATTGCCTCCAATGGAGCCTCATTGAAAGCTTTGACGTTTGGGAGAGGACCTTCTAGGTTATTGTAGGATATATCGATGGAAGCCAAGGCTGACATAACACCAAAAGTATGTGGAATAGAACTGAAAAGTTTGTTGTGGGAGATATTTAGAACTTGCAGCATTCTCAACTGTCCAAGTACTCCTGGTATGTTTCCCGTCAACAAATTATGACTCACGTCAAGAACCTCAAGGAATTGTGCGTTGCCTATTTCAGGAGGGATGCTTCTCCAAAATTTGTTTCTGCTCAAATTCAAGCTCAACAAGCTTTTGCATGAACCTAACTGCACTGGTATTGATCTGCTCAAATTGTTTGATGCCAAGTTCAGATGTGCCAGATGGGATAAAAGTCCAATCTCAGTCGGGACATTTCCCATTATCGCATTGCTGCTTAGGTCGAGCTCTAGCAACATTGATAGGCTTCCCAATTCCCTTGGAATCTTTCCGCTTAAATTATTGGAAGAAAGATCCAATAGTTGTAACTGAGCCATCCTTCCAAATATTGAGGGTATCTCACCAGAGAGGTCATTGTTTGATATCCTCAAGCTTGCCAAATTACGACAATGCTCCCATTTCCATGAAAGTTCACCTTGCAAATGATTGTGGCTCAAATCCATAAAATTTAGATGGGGATATATTCCGAAAGCTGCTGTTATGTTTCCAGTAAGTTGGTTTCCATCTAGCCTCAATCTAATTACGTGCTACAGTTCTCTAAGCTTGTTGGGATGGGACCCATGAAATGATTATTGCCAACCGTGAAAATACGCAATGATCCCCCAAGGCATACGTCTTTTGGCAGTTCTCCTTCTAGTTCATTATCATATAGGTCCAATAAAGTTAACTGTGTTAACTTATTGAATTCAGAAGGCAAGGAACCAAACAATTTATTGTTGGCTAGGTTCAATCGAGTTAGATTGGCTAGGTTTCCAATTTCCGAAGGTATGGGTCCCGAAAGTCCATTTTGAAAGAGGTGAAGAAGCAATAAATTTGTCAAGTTTCCGATGGAACAAGGAATTGAGCTGATGAGTTTGTTTTGTGATAGGTCAAGTTTGATAAGAGAAGTGAGCCTCCCGATTTCTAAAGGTATGGGTCCTGAAAGTCCATCTTTCCATAAGAAAAGATACTTTAAATTCCTCAAGTCAGTAATCTCTCTCGAATTGGACCGGAAAAGTTATTGACTGAAAGGCTTAATACGGTTAAGTTGCCTAATTTTCAAGAGAGTGAGGAATGGGCCCAGAAAGCTGATTTCCACATAGGGACAAAGAATGAAGACTCTCTAGCATACCTATACTTGGAGGAATGTCCCCGGACAGTTCATTGCCACAAAGATCAAGAGAGTTGAGTTTAGAAAGGTTACCTATACTTGCGGGAATAGAGCCATAGAATGAGTTGTTGCGAAGTCCAAAGCTAACCACATTGGTTAAGCTTGACAAGTCAAGGCCATCTAGAGTTCCTCTCAAATCAAGATTGGCAAGATTTAGATGGGTGAGGGCTCCATGGTTGTCGCAAGCAACACCGGCAAAATGGCAAGGATTGTCGCCGTGCCATGAAGAGAGGAGAGATTGGCTATAGTTGTCAAGAGTGGATTTCCAATTCAGGAGAGCCTCTGCTGCATCCTTATTCTCAGTCGCATTGATAGAGAAAAGAGAAGAGGAGGAAGCAGAAACAGCAGCACCGTGAAGTGAAGAGGTGCCAACCAAGAAGGCGAGAAGAGAAGAAGAAAAGACGCCTAAGGAGGCTGGCTGGACGCAGTGAGGAGGAAACCATGATTTTGGACTGGATGGTTGGTTTTTGGGAGTGTGAGATGGTGAAGATCTACATATTTTTAACAAGACGTCTGACATATTTATAGATGGAAGGATCCTTCCTGATGCCCCAGTCAAGGTCAATGTCCGCAAATGTGGCCTTGTTGCAACAGAATCTTTTCCTCTTTCAGTCAGTTTGACTGGGAAATTTGGAAATTTTACTCAGACCGTTTCGGACAAAAATTAAGAAAGCGCAGGACCTCCTGATTTTGCCTTGTGGTGAAGAAAAAAAAATCCATGTTATATAATCAATTTCCCTTTTGTTTCCACCAAAAAGAAAAAAAAAGGAACAAAAATGATTATACAACAGTACATTTTATGCTAATAGTTTATTTTTGGCCACATAAATAAATAAATAAAATTAATTAAAAATTATTACAAAATCAACTCTTTTAAGAATTTGTGGCTCACAACATACTATTATTCTCATAATCACTTAAAAAGTATTATGTTAGTAAATTCCATTAAGAAATTGGAACTTTGAGATT
>JAGVVM010004542.1:0-32208 GCA_019149425.1 Psidium friedrichsthalianum | reverse complement strand
AAACCCACGACCACATCTTTCCCGTTTTCTCTTCCAGTTGTCCCAATCGAGCACACGTGTCTCTCTATCATTTCCCTTTACATCATCACTTCCCGGCAGCAAACTCACCTTCCTCTATGGAAAACCTTGGCTTTTCATTTTTCTTTTTTTCCCCATAAAAATAAATCAAACGCACATCTATATATGATTATTTACGATTTAAGATGTTAAGAACCAAACGCGACCTTACTATTACATGATGATTGTGACCCAAAATGCTGGCCGCGTGTGAATTCACAAAAGTGCAAAAAGATTAGATTTTTTTTTTGTTGTAATTTCCTCTGTATATGATCTATCCTTTAGTCAATAACCAGCTCGCCGAAGTAAGGAGCTTCTGTGATCTCCGATTCTTGCTTGCGTACTCTTCTGTCTTCTTCTTAGCCCGACCAATATTGTAGTAAATCTTTCTGTTTCTAGGTTTTAATCTAATTTCAATAGTTGCTGTGACATCATTTGGTTAGCATAATCATCTCGTTAACAGACCTCATTTCCCCCCCTTTATTCCCCCACCCCCCCCCCCAATATGAATCCAGAGCAGCATGTTCTCGAGCACTGTTTTTCCACAAGGGGGTAGTCTCTCACCCACATAAACATGTTACAACTGTTCCTCAGCATGCACTGATCAACAGGGTTACCAAGTCCATTAATTTTTCTTTCCTTGTTTTTTTGCTTTGTCTAGACGCCGTTAAGATAAATTTGGAGGATAATCCTATGCACTGAGTTGCGACTCCGATTTTTCATAGATAAAAGATAAGGACCGGCCCTTTCGTGCGATGTGGACGGTTTCTCACATAAACAATCCTGCCATTTTCATGAGCAGATTACTTTCTAGGAGCCGATTCGAACGATGGCGACTGGCTCAAGGAGCGCAAAGAATTGGTCCAATCGATGTAAGGCGGCTCAGCCGAGCCAGTCCGAATAAACAAGATTGCGCCTGGGGTTTCGGGGTCAGCCGACACACGCTGTACGCTACGCCACGCTCGCCCATCGCGAACCCCGAAAAACACAGCAGAATGGAGCGAAGGAATCCATAGACAATCCTTGGGGATTCGCAAAAATTAGTAGATCACGCATCGCTTCGAGCGAGAACAAAAGGGAGGGAGGGAGGGGGGGTGGTCCAACCGGGTCGTGCGAGTAGAATAAGAACGATAATGGGCTCTTCTGGAAAGAGTGAGTCGTCCTCTGGAATCGGGTCGTTTAAAATGGAAACGGAGCTCCGTCCAAATGTGTCTTGGGGGAAATGGCCCCCCCGGCCATGACCCGCTTTGATGTGGATCATTCACAAGCAATAACACAAGGATCCACAAAGAGAATATGAGGGGGGCGTGTGCTGGAGATGTCCGGGACAGGTTCCTCGATAGTTCCTGCCTCCCCTCGTGCCCATGTCCTAAGGGTCCCACCCCACTCTCCCCCCCCCAACCCTTCCCTTTCCAACACTTTGCTTTCCCTTTGTCTTTTCATGGCTCGCCCCACCCCCAACACCGATTCCTGGGAAAACAAAAAATTTTCTATTCCTTCCCACTTCGAATGACAATCAAGTGTGATTGATTGGGGTTGGGGGGAGGGGGGGTGTTGAGTTTGAATTTCGGTGGCTCCTCGTTCCCCTAGATGAACCCTAGATGAGGAAAACCTTTGTGACCATTCCTCATTTGCCAAGCACTCTCATAGACAGTCACCTACGTGTGACGTACGTTCTCGATTCCTGGGCGCGACGCCATGTGGAGGAGCCGTCATCACGAGTGACGAACGCCGTGCCATTGGTGAACACCCGGCCAGAAAAACCAAAACGGAGAATTATCCTAAAAAAAAAAATCCTAAACATATTGTACGGCGACTAATTCTGGTGTTGAACCTTTTAAGTATGCCAATTAATCCTAAACCTTTCGATTGCGTTAACCCGGTCTAAACATTTTTGGACGATTTGCCAAGTTAGTTCTCGGCGTTTTTAACAATTTATCGATATAGTTTTTTTCCACACAATTATCCAAATAACATGTTTAGGATTAAATTGGTGCAACTTCAAAAGGTTTTAAGACTGATTTAACACAATTGAGATGTTTAAGGGCAACTTGTCAAAATGTATAGGTCTAAATTAGCACAATTAAAATATTTAGGATTTAAATAACGATTTTCCAACAACCAAAAAACAAAAAAAAGGGACATTTTAGGTAGGGGTGTCAATGGGCCGGGTCGGGTCGGGTCACATATAGGCCCGACCCGCCCGAAAATAAACAGTGCCAAGCTCGGCCCGACCAGCTGACCCGATACCCGAATTATATACATCCAAAAATTCGGGTCGGTCGGGTCGGGTCGGTCGGGCTCTTTTTTTATGGACTCTTTACTTTCAGGTTCTTCTCTTTTTCTATTTTTTTTTCCCTCTTAAAAGAGAAAATATTCAGTGGTTGTGATCTGAACAAATATAAAAAATAAAAATATAGCTGGAATTTTTCTGGTCTTCCCATCTCCTTCGTTGCAAGCACCAAAGACCGCCGGCGAGCGACCCCATCTCCTCCAGGCTCCATTCACAGCCACCGATGACCACCCGCGAGCTCTCCTCCATCCTCAGCCACGCGTTCAAGCCCCCGCCATCTCGTTGTGCTCGTCAGACTCATCCAGATTTCCAGATCTATGGAGAATAAAGCAACCTCTCATGTGCATCACTTGCGGCCAAGGCTCGACGGAGGGGTTAGAGACGCCGACGACGAAACTTCGGCCGCGAGCGCCCAAATTTCCAAAATCTCTGGAGCCTTGGACGCAAGTGATGATAGATATATGTAGATCGACGACGGATCCTTGATCGCAAGGACCCAGATTTCCAGATCTCAATTGGAGCCCCAAACGACATCGCGCTAGAATCCTTCTCACTGTCCGACTCCCTCCATCTCGTATTACTGCAGCAATCGGCTTGAACAGCAGAGGGAAGATGAACCCAGATTTCCTCCGTTTGCCTCCTGGCATCCTCCACTTTTTTTTCATGGCCTACTCAAGATGTCTGTTGGAGATTTGGTCCTTCTGCACTGTCGAGTGAGAATCCCCTCCCACCAGAAGTATGGGCTCCAAAGGGAAATCCTCTACTCCATGCCTTGCCCGTGTTCTTGCTTCAGGAGCTCATGGCTCTACATCTAGCTACGGACGAGCCGCCGCGTGCACATGTCGCACACCAGCCGGTGGACTCGTCAGCGACGTATGCTTGCGGGTGGCGCGACTGCGAGCCGCCACGACGATAGACGCAGTGGCTCGGCCATGGCCACCGGCGGCGGAGTGCTGGGAACGAAGCAGAGAGAGAAAAAAAGAGAGTGAAGTTTTTTTTCCCCTGGTGGGTCAACGGGGTTGATGGCTGGAGAGAGGAGGAGTAGAGAGAGCAGCGTATGCAGAGGAGGAGAGAGAGACGCCATTGTCGTTGCAGACTGCAGAGAGCGAAGACGAGAGAGAGAGAAACGGTACCGGCCCATTTACCGAAACAGTACCGGTACTGTACCGAAACAGTACCAAGGCCCGGCCGAAAATTTCTAACTTTTCGGATGGGCCGGTCGGGTCGGGTCGGGTCGGGCCGGCGCGGGTTTTTGACAGCCCTACTTTTAGGATCATGTCACGAAGAAAATCAAGATTGGACCTCTAATTGGCCAGGGAGTAATGTGCGTATTCCTTAAACTGCCCGACACGTTGACGACGAAGATGTCTTAGTGCCCAACATCAATCTTAATTTTCGTTTCCACAAACTTATTGAACATCCCTAATTTGCGATCGGTGCACGGCGTCAACATAAAATGTGGCTTTGAGCTTGACATGGGAACGAATGTATTCATGTTCTTGGAACATCCCACGTGCTATATAGTTCACTCCATCCTCCAACACTAGCAACCCCGAAGCTTCTTCAGCACGCAGGAGGAAAATCATTCGAAACGATAAATCGCACAGCCCCTTCAGCTTGCTTTGAGTCATGGACGGCCCAACGGCTAGGCCCAAATGAGGAGACATCGCAAAGACGTTCGCCTTCGTGGGCCAGCCTCGTTGGGGCCTCGCCGGCCATGGGAGAAGGCGGCCATGGCCTCGCCAGCTGCGGGGTGAGATGGCCTCGCCCAGTGGACGGCGAGCTCCGGCAATCCTTGTTGGCCACTGGGGGAAAGTAAAGGGAAGAAAAAAGACAGAGAAAGAAAAGAAACAAAGGAAAAAGAAAAGAAAAATAAAACGTAAATAAAAAAATATTAAAATATTGCTAAAAATTATCCACGTCAGTGCCGGCTGGCTAAATGGACTGAATTGGTACAAATACAAAATGTTTATGACTGAATTGATACAATCGCAATATGTTTAGGATTTTTTTAGTAATTTCTTCCATGAAGTACAAAATCTATGAGCATGTTTTATCACTAGGGAATAACTACTAGGACGGGAAATGACGACATCACCTAAAATAAACTCATCCAAAGGAGGACAACCATATCACCTAAATTGGACCTACTCACATTTCTCATACGAAGCTGTTTAGCCTAATAGTTGACAATATTATCGACTATTTATGATTACACGATCTCTTAATCAATGAGCATTTTATGTAAAACACGCGATGCTGGTGTGTGGATTTACGATTGAAATTGTAATGTCAATGATAGTATTATCAGGAAAGCATTTCCCTTTCTCATAAATGGCCAAATATATATATATATATATATATATATATAAAGAAATTAACAAGGAGTGTGATACTATACCGTGTATAAATCTCCTATTACTTAGGGATGAACAAATTAGACTAATCGGATGAAAACTAATGGTTCGGTTCCCGGTTCTAGAAGACGGTGGTCCAATTCTTGGTTCCTAGCTGGGCAATTCGGTTCTCGGTTCTGGAGGCATTAAATTGGACCGAATCGGTTGATTTTTTTTTTTAATTTTTAAAAGTAATCCTAAGCAGATTTAGGGTTACTTCTTGCTCTTTTCTCGAAGACAGGCCTGCAGGTGGTTGACTTTCTCCTCTAGATCCTTCACCTTGCACCATAAAAATTTTCTCTCTTCATGTTGTTGCGATTCCTTCTCAAACATCACTAAAGGCGTGCAAAAATTTTTCATGTTACTGGTTCCTTGGAACTGCTCGAGAACACGACCGCACCGTAAAATTCTTTTTTTGTTACTTGACTGTAAAACAGACAAAAGTTCAAGTATGTGTGTGTCATCATCCCGTTAAATAATCATAAATAACTAACTAATGAGTTGGTAACGGTAACCTTGTTAATAACTTAATCAGCGAAAAGTTGGTAAACATCCAAACTAATTCCCCAACTATATGAATATGTCGAATGTTATCCTTCTACTAATATAAGTATAGGGATAATATTGAATATTTTTATATTGTCCAAAGATTAATTTGGACATGTACCAAAAATTCAGGGTCCACATTAAATACATTAAAAATTCATAGGACGATATTGTACACAGAGCTGAATATGATTACAAAGTCTAGGGATCACATTGAAAGTTTAAAAATTCATGGGTTAAACATCGAGTCAAAGTTTAAGAACCATTTATGTCCTTTTTTTTTTTTTTTACATTTACTAACTTTTTCGTAAAAATACTAGTAATAGGTAGAATTTTTTTTTCTTTTTGCTGTCCTTTAAAGAAAGATGTACTTGACTTTTATGGAAGCGCAATAACGATGCATTGACTCGAGAAGTTTTATGTGCAGAAATATCTGTAAAAAATTGAATTGCCCAACCCATAGAAATTGTTTTATAGTTGTGTATGTTTTGTCCTTGGTTTTGGAGGACTTAGTTTATTTGGGTATTTATTCCCTTGTTTTCCCTCTAACTCTCCTCAATGGGCATTGCAAGCAACCCTATGAGGCCCGTCTCCGGCCACCGGCAGCTCCGCCGCCTCCATCCATTACCAGAGTGGTTCACTCCACCCATCGCCATTAATTCTCACCTTCCCCACCGTAGATCCTCTCTCTCTCTCTCTCCTGTGGTGGTAGCTACCAAGCCTACCATAGCTACGATAATATCTAATGCTCACCTTTTGCCATGGTGAATAATTTGAGATTATTGGTAAAATTGTATGGTAGACTGTAATCGGATCGTTAATAAGCGAGACCGAATTGGAAAATTCCACTAGAAGTATAAGTCACACTGTTTTTTCCTAGATAAATGGTGTAAGTGTTTTCTGTCTCTAGTATTTTTCAACAATTATCTTGGAAATTGACCTTGTCTCGTCTCCTACAATCCGTTGAGCTGCCACAGTTGCTGGAAAATTTCCTGCGAGTCTCACTGTAAAGGCATGACATAAGGATTGCAGAAAAAACTTGCACTTTCTATAAACAAAGCTCGAGCCCCAACCACTCCCATTGGATTGGCAACAGAACTCTCTCTCTCCCCAATATCACCATCAAGATGCAGCACAACAAAATGACGCTGAACCACCATTGCATCACCTCCTTCAAAACCCTAACACCCCACCTCAGCTGCCTCGCGGCCAACCGCAACCTCCTTTATGCTGCCGCCTTCAACCAAGTCCACGTCTTCGACTTATCGACCCGAGCCCATGTCGACTCCTTCAGTGCCGCCAACCCCTCCTCCGGCTCTGTCAAATCCATCGCCTTCTCTGGCTCCAAGGTCTTTACCGCCCACCAAGACCGCAAGATCCGGGTCTGGCAAATCATGGCGATGCCTTCAAAACAACACCGCCTCCTGTCTTCGCTTCCGACCCTCAAAGACCGTTTGATGCGTTTTATCTTGCCAAGAACTACGTTCGCGTTAGGCGCCACAAGAAGCAGCTGTGGATCGAGCATGGCGACGCTGTCTCTTCTCTGGCTGTCAAGGAGGGTTTGATGTACTCAGTCTCATGGGACAAGAGCTTGAAAGTGTGGGACGCGCGCGAGAACAAGTGCTTGGAGTCCGTGAACGAAGCACACGATGACGCCGTCAATGCTGTGGTGGTTTCTGACGATGGGACGGTTTACACGGCATCGGCCGACGGAGCAATTAGGGTATGGGAGAAGAAGGAGAAAGGGAGGAGGCACAGGTTGATGCATGTGTTGGAGAGGCACAAATCCAGCGTCAACGCCCTTGCGTTGAACCACACTGGCGACGATGGATTGTTCTTGTTCTCCGGGGGTTCCGACCGTTCGATTGGGGTGTGGCGAAGAGATGATGGCCGTGATCGGATGGCAACCCGGGAGGTGCTGTGGGGTCATGGAGGGGCCATACTGTGCTTGACCGTCGTCGGCAACGGCGTGTTGCTCAGCGGATCGAGCGATCAGACAGTGAGGGTGTGGCGGCGGGGCGAGGTGGGCGGTGGGTATTGTTGCGTGGGAACGATGGGAAAGCATGAAAGGCCGGTGAAGTCGCTGGTGAGAGTTTCCACTTCAACAGATGCGTCAGATGATAATGAGAACGATGCAATCACAGTTTGTAGCGGAAGTCTTGATGGAGAGATTAAGCTATGGGAGATTTCTGCTTAATTAGCACCTCAGAATCACATTACTTTTCTTTCAACATTTCTACAATTCTTAATTCACCAACAAGCATCCATCGTATACTTAGTACTATTATTTGATGTAATATATCCTGCTAATCGAATTCAAGCTGCCGCCGATGTAATAAGTCAATGCTATGCCATCCATTAGGCAGTGTATTTTCCTCGCTCTAATATAACGAGGTCAGCTGAGAAATGATTATGTGACTGTCCTTAATCCATTGTAGAATTAACGATCTATTCTGAGCCACAAAAAGAAATTTTAAAAATATTATGGAGTTCACCTCAAAAATTTGTAGCCCATAACATATTGTTATTATCACAATCATTCAAAAATTATTATGTTGACAAAACCAAAAATACATACACGTCTTTTTGGTAACGTGGGGTACCAAATATTCTTGGGTCGAGCTATTTATTTCCTATACAATGAATAAGATGCACATGAGCGACTAAACATGTGCTTTCCTTCAAGGCATTGACATGCTCCATCCATGGGACATCAGCTAGCTACCCCACTCATTTTATTCCTTCAGCCATCACGTGATATGCAAGCAAGGTACACGAGATCGCAACTTTCGATGGGGGGACGACACCAATCAACCAATAACGTATCTTTTATCACTTTCTTACAACTAATATTTCAGTGCATGATCCTGCAATTTATTCTTTTCTTGCCGCTGAAAGCTGTGCACGAAAGTCAAGGTTGTGCCATTTTACAAATAATGTTTTGTCGCGTTCCATTATTACCCCCATTGATGATCATTAAAGTAATGTATAAAAGATGAATTTTGCTTTCTTACGAGCAAGGCATCGACAAAATATAGTCTTAGCGGCTGAAGTTCTGTTGCCTTAGCCTCCTTAGACTGACCTTTACATTTCCGCGAAAGCGGGAGCATGTGCATTGTTCTCCATAGGTTCACCGGTCAATTTGCCTTAACATAAGTAATTGTCTCATCGAGCCTTTCAACTATTTCGCCGGGCACCATGAACGGCTGAGACTAGTTCTTTAGCCATCCATAATAAAGACTTCTTGAACTTCTCGGCGGTACCGGTCCGAGAAGACACTTGCTATCATAGGTTCTGTTGATCACGCTTTGAGGGATAATAGAGCCGAAGTACGCCCCAATATGACGAAGCTGTTCGATGTTTGACTGCTCTTGATTCGAAGGTTTTTTATACCGTAACAGACGGACATAATGCGATGGATACAAGGCACACAGATAGGAGGATCTGTACCCGAGAGTTGGTGGAATTATTCTACAAACGTTCACATGGAAAGGACCGCATGCTCGTGAAAGATCCACGAGGTGAAAAAGATGCAACAAGACAAATATCAATTACGGGAGTTGAATTGCTTCCTTATCTTTCACATTGACAGCATTCGACCAGTAGATAATGTTTTTAATGCAGTTTGATGACCATTTACTTGCCCCCAAATATTCCCATGTCGGTGCATTTCTGTATCAGTAGATAATTAATCCACTAATCGTTTTGTGCCTTCTACTGTCATAATTCTTCTGCTATCTATCACCTATCCTTCAATCTTTGCCCCTGTATAGACAATTAACTCATTCCATGATCCTTAAATCGACACCTGAGGCAAACGCATCCCCGTCATTTTCACAAAAAGCCGCGACATTAATTGAGAAATTCGCTAAACTAATCACCCCGAGTAATAACTCATGGAAGATGTCTTGTCTGAGACTACAAATGAAGGACAAACACTGTAGTTTCAGGTACTCCAAGGTATGAAGTCTAAGTTAGTCAATAATGCACCTGGTGTCCTGAACAACTTACGGGAAGATGAGGAGCTTACTCACATAGTCAAATAATATGTCAAAGAATTTCTATACAAGCAGAAAGGGTATCTAACTCAAGCTAATCGTCACTAGCGCATGTTCCTATTTTATGTAATCATAGTCAAACTCAAGAACAATCATCATCAGGAGAGCAAAGTGTGAGACATACAGCTTAAAACTGTGTCTTTACTCAAGGAAGAGCACCATATGCAATTGCCTTAATGTAGGTACCAAACTAGAGCTTCCGAAGAAGACCATGTCTAATCAGCTGATGTGTACCAGAATTCGCATTAGAGAAGTTTATATTTTCCCAGTCATGTTCAAACTTCTGAAAATCCATAAAACCTGGTAAAATTCAAAAATTTATCGAGAAGCTAGTCATTCCCAGGATCTTTGCTCTGAATGGAGAACAGTGGCCGTTCTTGGCTAGTACAGAAAGCAGTAAGAATTCCACATGCTAATCAAACATCTCTATTTTCAGTCACCTACAATATTGTTACAAGCAACAAGAAAAGTCACCTAGAAGATTGTACCTCTTTCAGAGGTCCGGAACATCTCCAAGTAGAAGCAACTTGAGACATGGCTAACGTTAGTCAGAATGCGAAATGGCATACATCCTAGCAATTAGCAAATTATTGTTTTTGGAGCATCTCCACCATATCTAATCCTAATCAACCCGTCATTGCACTTAATAATCATTTTTGATTTTGATATTTTCGTTTCTCCAGCTAAATGCTTTATAAAGTATACAACAACGTGATCACCGCCTCACACTTATAAAGCATATCAGCATCATGTCTGTTGCCTTCATCACTATGAAACTCCTTATTATGGTATCACAACACAGCCAACTTTAAGCATAGGCTATCTAATATAATCTTCGAAGATCAAGTTCAGATGGAGGTCTACAAGATCTTTTGACATAACACGAAACAGAGCCAGAAGGTGGGAGAGAAAATAGATTCAAAGAGGTGCATAAGTCAATAACTCATAGAAAGCATGTCTTGACCTCATATCAGAGTAAAGCATGATGTGCTTCTACATAATCTTCAAAGGAAGATATCATTTAGGAATCCTTAATTGAGGTAGAACTGAAATATGATGTAAGGATTCCTCGGGACTTTACATCCACGCTAATTCACATGAGAGCATGGATATTGAATCAAAAAGTTGTCGATTCGGACAAAGGAGTATCCTAATTATGTTCTACCTATCAAGTACTCGTTTTAGCATGAACCAATTATCATCTGATTAATAACGAAATGCTAAAGTTCTCATCAAAACCCGATTTTTCAGTGTCTGAGCTATATCAGGAAGGAACGCCTCAAAAGTCAAGAAGTAACTGGGGAAGAATCCTCTCCAAGTGAGTTGCTTCAATCTTCGTCATACCCTCTGCCTCAGCTATAGCAGCAGCTCGTTGCACAGCCTCTGCATCAATAAGAAGTAGATGAGGCTTCTTACTATATCATCGAGAATACAGAAAAAAAACTTTTGGCCACGACGAACCAGCGATGAAGAGCCGCAGGAGTTCACAGCTCAGTTTCAGTGCATTAGCATTAGCTGCATCAAAGAACACCGCCAAATCTTAGGGAAAAACTATTTAAGCATGTGTTCTTTTTCCGTAAATATATTCTACATGCTTGTCTTCCTTAAAACTGGAACACCCCATGAAAATGAGTACCAGTAGTTGGTCGATTCTTCTTGGATGTCACATTCGCAGGTCCTGCCTGCAGCAATCAAGTACTGTTGTAGATAAACAAATGCCGACAATGCAGCTCATGTTACCAAATCCAAGGAATTACAGCGAAACCTCTTCATGCTTCTGAATAAAAATTTGCATAGGGTCCCCTTCGAATTCTTGCAGCAAATTTCCAACTCAGAGAAAGGAGTAAATTTTATCATTTGACTATGATAGCATCTGTTGTTCATGTTACACCTCCACATTATAGGCGGTATCAAAATTTGATTCTGGAGGAATTGGTTCAAAACTTGTCCAGTCCCATCAGCTTTGATTCAATGGCACTCGTGTCCTACGCACCGCCATCTCTCACATTCAATCACACAAAGCAAACGGTACCCACAAAAGAAAAATCAAAAACCAAAAAAACCGCAACCGCCTTCATTCAATATAAGCTTTGTCTTGCGATAACATTACAATAAAAGAAGAAGAACGATGAATGTGTGACGGTACCTCGTTGTCCATCGCATCGGAGGCTTCGTTTCTCTCACGCTCTGCAATGGGCATCACAAGTTCAAAAAGCTGATGGCCAGGGAGAAAAAAAAAATTGATCTCGCAAGATTAATTGACAACATAAAAGGGAAGAGATGGTCGAACCAAGGGCCATCCTCATCCACACGCTCTTGAAAATCGAATGGATCAAATCCTGAACGACAGAGAAAATCCGAAATTACTGAAAAGCGAGAATTGGACGCGCAGCGGAGACAAAAATGGATTTGGGTTCGCGAATAGTGATTAGAGAAAGAGGGAAATTACAGGATCGAAGGTCGGGTCTTCCTCCATTGCAAGCAAGCAGATCGATTGACGCAATGCCCAACAACCAGGGATTCGCAAATTTCCCGCTTTCGCAGAACGGTTAAAGGGGAGGGCTTCTTCTATCGCAGAATTTAAGTGGCCCAGTTTTTTACTATAAAAAATTTTTTGTGAAGTCCTTGATCGACAAGCCCCTATAGCTCAGTGGTAGAGCGTCAGTCTTGTAAACTGAAGGTCTGTAGTTCGATCCTGCATGGGGGCATTTTTCAGATTAGGTTATTGTTCTTTTTTGGACCGAGAAAATGACGTCGCTTCGTCCCAAAATGACGTAAGATCCACTCGATCGCCGCATGTTTTCAACTCCTGGGTCCAAACTGCGAATGGACCGAGCTCTGCGCTTCCTTTGCAGCAATGGAGTTCTTCTTCTTCGAGGCCTCGCTTCCATGAGCTCTGATCAATACTCCATAGCTGAAAAATTTCGACTTTTCTTTTTCTTCTGAATTACTCAGAGGCTGAGGAGGCATGTCCACTCTAATTCAAAAGCTCGCCAAAACCGCGCCCTCTTCTCTCAAACTGTTCAGAAAATCCAGATTGAATCCGCGGTTACATCCCACGCCCGCTCTCATTCCTCACCAGACCGTCCTCGGCTCAACGAGTCCGGAGCGCGAGCGCTCGTGCGATTCGTCATGCTTTTTGGGTAAGAGCATCGACGAAAATGTGAAAAGCTCGCAGATTTTGCAGCTTTACCCGGTTTTCCCATTGGGTTTTGCGCAAACCCAATCCAATCTGTTCGGCTGTTCTCGATGGAGCGGAGCCCGTGGAGGGCGACGACTCTAGGAGGATGTGGGCGGATAGTGTGAAGAAGAAGAGGAAGAGGAAGATGAACAAGCACAAGTATAAGAAGCTCAGGAAGCGCCTCCGGCGAAAGGCCAAGTCTTAGTTTGAAATTTGAATTCGGCGAGAGTCCGATGCGGTAGTATGGAGCATTATGATTTTTTTTTTCCTGTTATTGTCCATATTGGGAGTATTGTGGGTTCCCTCAATGAAGTTCTTGTCTTCTTTTGCAATACGATGTTCTATGAGAGTGCATTTGAAACTAGTGATCGAATCGAATTGTTATTACCTATGCAATACCGGCATGGATGTTTGAACTGCTAATAAGAAAACAATGAACAGCAAACTTGAGGGTGGATTGTCAAGTATACTAGTCATTCTTTGGACCGGCAGACCTACCTCTGTTCAAATCATAACTAGTGCTGTGTACACATCATTCCATGTCCAAATTAGAGATGATAGAAAGGGCCTGCATGATAAAATGCTTGGATAATCTCATTGTTGGGTGAGCACTAAGGTCGGCGAGCGGGAGTGTGATCCTTCTAGGTAAGTAAATTATTCTGACACTCTATCTCAATTATCTTATATTTCAGAGGCGCATTCAATTGCTAGTGTTGTTTGCATTAGCTTTGCAAGGAAAGTGCACGCCAATGTCATGGCAAGGTAGCGGAAGCTTTTTGCCTTTCTTTTCTTGTTTCAGAATCATACGAATTAGCAGTCGGATAAGAAGATAAAGGAAATTGCATTAACATAGAAATAATATTACACACATCTTAAGCTTCATAGGACTATCTTTCTGAAGGTGCACTTGCTTTCTAGTTTGGTCGTCTATCCTCACTGTGATATATTTGGAGCACACCATCTACACAGAGGCTTCGTGCTTAATCTGAGATAACATGCATCGTGCATCCTTACTGTTGGGCCTGTGCTTTGGCTCATCCAGTGTACAGAAGTAGGCGACCTTTAAAACCAGCAGCATTTGCTCCTCGAACCCATTGCCAATCAACTTCTGGTCAATTGCTTGTTGAGGATTGTCCGAAGTCATCACATTTCTCAACCACTTGACCAGACTTATTTCTTGGGTGTGTTGGAAAAACTGGTCCGATGGTAGTTTTCCAATGACCAGGGCGGCAAGCAGAACACCAAAGCTGTATATATCGCTCTTCTCCGTGAACTTGGAAGTCAGATGGTACTCTGGTGCGATATATCCCAAAGTCCCCACGACATTGGAGCTTGTAACATGAGTATCAGTATCTGGCATAGCTTTTGCAAGCCCGAAGTCGGATATTCGGGCCTCCATGTCATCATCTAGAAGGACGTTGGCAGGCTTGAGGTCTCGGTGGCTGATCCTTGGAGTGTGGTTCATGTGGAGATATTCGAGCCCGGCTGCCACTCCCAGCGCAATTCGGTGCCTCGTGAGCCAATCCAACTCTGTCTGACCTTGTGAAACCTTCTCGAGCAAATCCTGTAAACTCCCATTCTCATGAACTCATACACTAGTAAGTGGCAGTCTGCACGAGTTAGGTGCGCCAGCAAGGGAAGTAAATTGCGATGCCGAATCTGGCCGCAGTTTGTATCTCAGACCGAATTTGGCGCATTTTCTTGTCTAAGTCCCTGGTGTCTTCTTCTGTTAGCTCTGTTGCATCCCTGGGAGGTTGAATTATCTTCTTTATAGCAATCATCTTTCCATTACTTCCAGGTAACTCGGCCTTGTAAACTTCCCCGCAGCCACCTCTGCCAATGATTTCCAGAGACGACAACCCCTCTTCGCTTTCCAAGAAGCCAAATCCTCGGCTTTCTTGATCAACGGGCTAAAGATTGCCGGGCCGGAGTCTCTGCGTCCCCCTCGGATTGCTGCCAAGGTCAGCCTAAAGAGCAGCGAGAAAACGAACCCCGATACCATTCCAGCAGTTGTTGCCCCAGCTAGGAACTCCCAATAGCCATCCACCTAGCTCCTTCGGCTGTTGTGATGTTGTGTGAGTTTGATGGCGGAGAAGGAGCTGGAGCAGTATTTGAGCTATCCGCGATGCTGGTGCAGGCCGCAGAACCGTTGATGTCATGCCGGACTCTCTACAAAAAT
Source organism: Psidium friedrichsthalianum (assembly GCA_019149425.1). Lineage (NCBI taxonomy): Eukaryota > Viridiplantae > Streptophyta > Magnoliopsida > Myrtales > Myrtaceae > Psidium > Psidium friedrichsthalianum. Next base: position 17,498 of record JAGVVM010004542.1, on the reverse strand, counting down.
GTAACGTCTTGGTAGATTGTCACGGATGGTTCAACTCTGTTCAGCGATGGCACTGGACCTTCAAGGAACAAGTTCCGGAACATCAAAGAAACGGAGATTCCGGAATGAGCGTATGGAAGCTGGAATTTTCCCCGTAAAGAGATTATCTGAGAGAGAGAGTTTTTCTAGTTGGGGAAATACTTAAGGAAACTCAAATCCCCAGTGAATTTATTTGATCCGACGTCGAGCACTCGGAGGTGAACGAGAGATGACAATTCAGATGAATGTTTCCTGAAAACCTTTGTTTCTGAGTTCAGAATTTCCAGTTTGGCACAGTCAACAATCGGGAAGGTAGCTGGCAACAAGCTTGTTGTTGGACAGGAGAGCTCATTGAGTTCGGAAAGCCGTCCGATTGCTGGGGAAGGGACCCCTTAAGCTGCTGCGACTTGAAGACGAGTCTAGTGATTCTCAGGACATACGTATTGTTGCTTGTGAGCCTTCTTTCGCAGATTACACCAGGGTAGGTTGCATGGTTTGGTGGAGGCTAGATGGAGCTGATGTCGATGCCCATGTCCTTTCGGATGGTTTTGAGGGCATCGAGATCCGAACGGTCAAGAACAATCTTGCATGGGCTAGGACAAAGAGAGAGAGCATAGACAGGAGGAAAAGGCGGGTTTTGCGCCGGTCAGCAGGCGCCATATGGTGGCAAATTCTGGCGAGGGGCTTGTGTTAGGTTAAGAGCTCTGATGGACTTGAAGTAGGCTATAGTTCTCTATGAGGAATACGAGGATTTTTTTAGCTATTTCCTCTTTGGTTACTTCCAGGTTGGATGATTAGTGCGTGGTTGGCCTTTTAAGCAGAGCTTTGTGGAAAATATTGCGCTTAATGGGACCATGTGCATTGACTTGCTTTTCAATCCATCTGTTTAGGACGAGTCTATAGATTTGTGTTTATATTCATGTTTTTTACTTTTCCGGCTGAAGAAAGGGAATGAAAACCACAGGAGGTTCTTCGAACAAGCATAGTGATTGGAGCTGCATGAACTTTTGCAATTGCAAATTGCTATAAGGAAATGGTCTTGAATCTTCTCTTCAATCGACCGGATGATGATGATGGTACCATTGGAACGGAGGGAAAGAAACAAATGCAGAGTTGTTGTTCCATATGACTGGTTCTGTTGCATTGTTTATATAAAATTACTGATCACAAGTATATACGAATATGATAATATCAGTCGTTACACGATCCTTTTGTCTTCTTTGTTTTTTTCCCTCGACAGGTTAGAAACTATCGTTTGATCGACCCAGTAAGATATGTGAACTGCCATGCCACAGAGATTGACAGAGCACCAGCCTCACGATCCTCAAGGGAACACCAAAAACAGAGTACTCTGTCCTTTGTATTCGTTGCTTGGTGAATCTGTTTGGCAGACGAGAGATCTGCGAACTCGTGATATGCTTTTCGCTTGCATCCTAGAGGGACATATGTGTTTAAGACAGCCATGTTCGAGCATATACGAACTGTGCAAACAAAATTCGACACGAGCCGGTGAGAGGCGCGTGTTCCGGGTTTGGCAATTGAACGATGCAGAACACATGGGAAGGATCACAAAGACTGCAGAGTCAAGTTCCTCGCTTTACGCGGTTTTGTGTGCCGAGCATGGACTCCTTGGAGAAACTACCGAGCAACGACGCAGTTTCCACATTGAAGGCGACATCAACGTAGAAGAAGGGCGATAAGAAGACTAAAACACACCCACAAACGTCTCTGCCATTGGCCATCTCTGTCTCTCTCTGTTTTGGCTTGGGTCCGGTTGGCCGTGTGAGAAGGGGCCGTCCATCCACTTTATTGACGGGAAAATGGGTCTTTGCGTCCAGCTGAACGTGGGAGAAGGGGCCGTCCATCCGATCCGTAGAATGAAGGAAAGAGGGGGGGTTGTTCTGTTGGCCGTTGGATCTGATGACCTGGATTAACATCGACTGTATGTAACATTAGAGAAGACTTGGTCAACGGAGTTCGATGTTTCACCGGCCGGCCAAGTCAACAGAAAGCATTAAAGTCCTAGGCCCATCTTGGGCCGTTGGATTGCGATTGATTGTGCGACCGACGACCGTTTGAGACTGACCCGAGAGTCACGGGGCTCTTCTTTCGACTTGATTTTTGGTTTTGGTTTTGGTTTTTTTTTTTTCTGTTGTTGTTTTCATTTGTGGGGTGATATTTTCTTGATTTAGTAATTAATACAAGGACTCTCTTTTTCACTTCCATCTTCCGACCGATTAGCAAGAATTGCGCCCATAATGTTACATTGGAGGAGTTCCGGGGACGACAATTGACTCAAACGTGCGATTATAGAGGGCTTATCATGTGAAGGTTATGTCCGAATGTTATGGCTGTCGCCGTTTTAAGCAAGGATAGGCACTGTCTCCGGAAAATGGCGAGAAACTCCTAAGTCCGTGGAATGTGGATGTAAAGTCTGAAATCGGCTCGAGCCAATCTGTTTGTCGAAATGTAGGCAGGCATAGCAACTCAGAGGAACGAGTAGGTAAGTTTAAGTGCCGGATAGATATAATTTTCACGGCGTTTAGGTTTTTGGTTGAATGTAAGGTTGATATCACGAAAAATCTCAAATTAATACATCTGTGAAAATTTACTCTAATATAATTTTTAGGTTACCAAAAACCGATAATTGGTACATTATATGATACATTTATCTTCTCTTAACTTCTGTCAAATTTAACTGTTAAATTACTGATTTGGACAACATAGTAATTCACTTGATGCTGCAATAAGTGCACATGGAATTCATCATCTCTCTCTGTTTCTTCCATCAACCATAATTTGCAAGCAAATGGCTCTCTCTCCCCGTCAAAGCACAAAAAACCCTAGTCGTCTTTTTCCTTCGTTGTCGTCTTCATCTTCCTGACTAGGCATTAATACTCATTGGAGCATACTTTTATCTCTCGTAATCTTCTTGCCTTTAATTTTTTTTTTTTCCGATTTGTTTGGTGAACTCATCCAAATCACAAAATTAGGATGTTCAATGGCTTCAATTGAAAGTGGTTTGAGAGAAGTTGCTACCCAAAAATAAAACATGTGATGGCGAAAAGATTATAAAAAAAAAATAAAAACGTGCTCAAAACGAATTCGAATGCCTAGTCATGGGACAATGGAGACGATTAAGGACTTTGCTTGAGACCAGGGTTTTTCGTACTCTAAGGAGAGATAGAACGAGCCCTAGTTATTTTTAAATTAGGGCCAATATAAGAAAACAAAGAGAGAATTATGGATTTTCATGCGGACTTGCCACGTCAATTGAATTATTGTCATGTGTTGTGTACCTCAGCAATTATACAAAAAAATTTGACAGAAGCCGACAAAGAGCAAATGTATTACATGCATATCAGTTTGAGATTTTTATTGGTCCTAAACATCAGTGTCAGATAAAGTTGTCACATGTATACTAATTTTGCAATTTTTTTTTTATGGTATTAGCCGTTTGATTTAAGCAAGGGTGGAATCCATCGTCATTAGCCACTATCCATCTGAATCGCATTTTCTTGCATGTAGAGTTTCGGTCTGCGAGCAGCTAGTTTAATTTTTTTTTTCTTTGTTTTGGTATTTGAGTAAATGAGCATCAAGAGGCCCGTGGATCACATGGCACATTGATGGACATGGGCCTTGAAATCCATGGCTTTAGGCACAAGGTCCGAATCCAAGCCCAAGCCCAACTTATAATTAGACTTCGCGCAAGTAACGAGCAATTTAAAAGACCAATCTTCACCCATCGGGCTGGCGCTCGGCAAAAGGCAAAGTAAAACTTCGAGAAAGGAGACAGAGAGGAGAATTAGAGTAAGATAGATAAAAATATAAAAAGAAAAAAAAAAAACCAATCTTCGCAATTTGATAGCAAGGAAAATGAGGTGCAAGGTCCGAATCCAACCCAACCCAACTTATATTAGACTCCGCGCAAGTAACGAGCAATTGAAACAGACAATCTCCACCCACTGGGGCCGGTGCTCGGCGAAAGGCAGAGTAAAAGTTTGAGAGAGATAGAGAGGAGAATTAGAGTGAGACAGATAAAAATATAAAACGAAAAGAAAAATAAACCAATCTTTGCAATTTGATAGCAAAGGAAATAAATCCATTATTGTATTTGTACGTTATTTGGTATTTTCCCCTTATATACTCTCCGGCCTTGGATTTCCACCCGGAATCTCATGAAAACCCACCGCCTGTTTTTAGATTAAATTATGACCGTGCTTCATTATAAAACGGACAAAATCGAAATTTATCATTTTTTTTTTATGAATGTGGAGTAAACCACAAAACTCTCACATTCCAAATTTAAGTTAAAGATGGTTATTGCAAGTGTTTCGTGAATCCCTAACCTTTTAAAATTTATATTATATTACAGAAATTAATCGATGTATGCATATGGTTTTGTCTTAATCTTAAGTAATTTAAAATTGCCGGGTTGCGTGGAGGGGGAATGAAACATATGATATGAAGAGGAATGTTCTGGGCCAGGCGTGTGTTTGCCGCTACCCTGTGCCCATGTCCGAAACTACTCTCTGAGCTTTACTTGCGCCAATCAAGTGTCAGATCACACACGCACTCTCTCTCTGTCTCTCTCTGTGTTCGATCCCTCGTCGTCCCAACGGTAACCGTCCTTCCTCGCGCATGGAGGTATTCTCTTTCCCCGACTAATCTACTTTGCGATCATGTCCAACTGCAAAATTTGATCGCTTGACTCGTTGCGCGCTTGATGTTGCTAACTCCTGCTAGTTCGCGCGTTAGTAATCTCATCGTGAAAAAGAAAGAGTGGGTTGAGATGATTTTGGTCGAGTTCTTCGCATGCAATGAGGTGGACAAATTTGCTTCGCTTTTGAAATAAAGGGTCGTTCCAGATGATTTCATCCAGGTCAAGCGGCATCAGCAGCTTAGTGGGGTTGTTAGTTTCGACTAGATGGCGAGGGATACAATAAAAAAAATTCTTCTTTGTCGGTCATCAGAGAAAATTTCGAGCCTTTCCTCAAAATGAGGATGCACGGAGTACCTGATATGGAGCAGACAATGATCTTTCTGGCATATATAGAGAAAAACTATCAGGTGGCTTTGAATTTGGATACATCCAGATTAATTTCGGGTAGAATTTTCATGGACGGAATCTGGACTAAGTCTTTGATGTGCTGTATTTTATTGGACGGATTTCAGAATGTAGCCTTGATTAGTTACCTTAGCAATCCAGCCGGTGCTGAGATCACGCCCAGTTATGTTGTAAGGTCAATGGATGGCATGGGCTTGTAGCTTTGCACATGAATATAGTGATACAGTAAAAGCGTACTGTCCGTTTCACTAAAGCTTTCTTTGGCTTCTTGAGCATCACACTTCACAGTAGGACTATGCAGGACAAGGATATCTGATGTAATTCTAGCGTATTGGAGCTTGTCCAGGATAACTGATGGTCTGTATTGTAGATACACATTGATTTCTAACTTTCTCTCTCTTTAATCATTTGAATTAACATTGGTGTGCTCTCAATTTCTTTTACTTGTATTGGACCATTATAAGGGAAGGACTAAATTTGTTTTGCAGCGGCTTTCGACTGGAAATGACATAGATAGGAACAAAGCAATGGTGGAGCAATTGCAGCGCTATGGCATTTTTAATTCAAAGAAAGTTGCTGAAACAATGGAGAAAGTTGATAGGGCTTTATTCGTTCCTGATAGGACTCCAGCTTATGTTGACAGCCCATGGCAATTGGTTACAATGTCACCATTTCTGCACCTCATATGCATGCGATGTGCCTTCAGTTGTTGGAGAAGAATTTGCAGCCCGGCATGCGTGCTCTAGATATTGGCTCAGGTTTCATGTTAATCCTTCGTCTAGGGATCATGTCTACATTGATTTGCACATACATCCTCCACAATTTGCAGTGTCCTCTTTCATCTGTGGTCCTCTTCCTGTAAATACTTAAATCTATCTTTAGATCGGAATCCAGATAGAGAGAGGGAAATAATCATTTTTTTTTCTGCTCACCTTAATGATACACCCTCTTGATACACCCTTTTAATGTCATCCTCCCTGTGTAGTCCAAACATTTTAAACTTGATATTTTCGCCCCATCCCCATCTTGAATTCTTCATCTAGGGGTCTTTATTTTAATGTCTCCAGGGTGAGGTTCAGAATGCATTGTTTATGCTGAGCAAACTCATTTGATTGAAATTGGCAACCATCGGATCGATCTTCATTTACTTTTCTGCTGTATATGTAGAACTGTCCAAATTGATGTTTTCGTGATTTTTCCAAATCAATCTGAAGAAATCCTGCTCCAGTATTTTTATATTTCTTGTTAAATGGGAGTTTATAAACTCTAGTTCTCATTATGTGTATAGGAACGGGCTATTTGACCGCATGCTTTGCACTGATGGTTGGTCCCGAAGGTCGAGCTGTTGGTGTGGAACACATTCGTGAACTGGTTACTTCTTCGATCCAGAACATTGAAAAAAGCGAAGCAGCATGGTTGTTGAAACAGGGCTCCCTATCCATCAATGTTGGTGGTATGTATCCACTATCCAGTAAGGCAATACCATCTTTCACGTTTGTGATCATGATAATGGGAAGTTAGAATACTAGTCTTATTTTCCTTGGTGATTAAGGTTGTGCATGTCTTGATGCTCTAAGCATGGATAGGATTGTTTCACTGAACGGAAGAAAATGGAAATTTGAGGGCATATTACAATAATGACTACAGGATCCATTTCTGATAATTTAAGGTTATTGAGAAATTTTTTTTAACATAGTACTAAAGCACATTTCAGGAGTATGAATCCTAACACTTCCTGCTATTTTTCTTTTGCCTCTTTTCCTTCTTAGTGTTCATCATTCTGGTTGTTTGATGTGCTACATCAATGTTGTGTGTTTCACATGCGAGGCTCGATCTACGAGAGTGTTGAGAGATACGCCAAATATAGGATGGTGAAACTGTTTCTTGGAAAACAGTTTGTCCACTAGTTTATTGGATTAGCTTAAAGTGAATATGACTTGATCGTTCAAGCATAGATTTGTTTGGATTTTGGCTCTTACTGAAGAATAGAACTTTTTGTGTAGGCTCGCAGCTACTTGTTGCGAAAGTGTGTGAATCTATTCATCCGCCCTGGTATGGTGAAAAGTTTAAAGGGAAAAGTGACTGCAGACATACATTAAAATCCAATCACAACCAGGCTTATAAAAGATCGGAAACTTTAATACTTTCTTTTGCTTCCTTTTCTGCCTAAGTTTACCAAGCACTACTTTCATTTCATGAAAATCCTTCAATTCCATGACCTTTGCTTAAACGCAGTGTCTTTAAGCTAAAGCGTTGTTTCAAACTCACCTTGGTCCTTCAATAAAATCTATCATGGTCTTTTTCATGTTTAACAGTCCCTAGTGCTTCGGTAAGTTCCATAATTTGCCAATCAGTAAGCAGTCCACTGGTGGGCAAGAACTTGATAAATTGTGCTCGAATATCTTTCATCTATTCATTGCTCATGATCCGCTATTTCTACCTCATAGATGGCAGACAAGGTTGGCCAGAGTTTGCTCCTTACGATGCCATTCATGTCGGGGCAGCTGCGAGGGAAATACCACAGGCACTTGTTGACCAGTTGAAGCCGGGAGGGAGGATGGTTATTCCTGTCGGAAATGTATTTCAGGATTTAAAAGTGGTGGACAAGAACTTGGATGGAAGCCTGAGCATTCGGAATGAGACTTCTGTACGCTATGTTCCCCTCACGAGTCGAGATGCGCAGCTACGAGGCTCTTGAGATTTCAATTGATCTACAGCCCTGGCATCATCAGGCAGTACCAGCAGAGGCTGTTCTGATGAACTTCATGTACAGGATGCCAGCCGGCCGTATTTACATTGTACCTTACTTGTTCGTGGGAGGTTGTGTGGATGTTTGTTACTCGTGGTAATATTGCATCCTATTGTTGTAGATTTCTCATGCATCAAGGACGCCTGCTGCGGAGTAATGATATACCTAGTAAATGCATTTTGTGCTTGATGGGTTCTGGCGCATATTAGAGGCATTTCATCAATCAATACTCCGTGAAAAGCACATGGTAGCAAATGGTAGTGGTTTCGACGCATGATAATCTCTCTTCGGACATTCTTTCCTCTCTTCGGATGACTCTTAACTGTATTCACCATCTTTTCCTCAGAAGATCTGAATTGGTAACGACATGCTGTTCTTTGAGCCTGACAACATCCTGTCTGAAATTACACTCCATGGTTATGCCACAGTTCAAATCAGCTGTTTAACTCTTTTTTCATCTTTCGGATATGAAGCTTTGGCGATTTGCATTGTCCAACTTCAGAAAGCCCGAAAAACCTCTAGAAATTTTCTTAATTAGGATCAGCAACCTGTGACCGCAACTTCAGAGAGCAAGAATTGAGATTCTACTCATGGCTAATCACCAGGAATTGAACTTTTATTGGAGTTGGCTATTGCAATAAAATTGAACTTTTACTATCAGAAAGAAATAGTCTCCACAATTCCATCCACGGCATACAACAAATGAAACGCGGCATTACGCAACCAATGAATCCTCCATCACCGGAAGAATCCCTGAACGTCTGTCCAAAGTTCATCTTCTGACAAGATACTTTTGGCACTTGTCATGTACATCTTTTCCATTGTGAACGAACAGTTGCATTGCCTTACACTAGAGACTCTACTTTGACAACAGTAAAAGACAAGATTATGCAAGGAAAAGACGGCATCTCAAAAGGCTCGCAAAGGAAAGACAGGCTCGGCAAAGGAAAGACGGCAAGAAAAATAAAGCTCAAATAGTCTCCTCTTTTTGAGTTAAAAGGAGCTGCGTCGTGGTCTTTCCTCCGCGACATTTACCCTGATGGCTCTCCCATCCAAGCTCTGTAACACCAGGCGACACAAATGGTCAAAATATATCCTCAAGCTTTATTTCTTCAAAAGCAATTTCTGAAGAGGAAAAGGAAGCTAATCTTCTCGAAACTAGCGTAAAGGCTCGTCTCCACCAGCCAAAATGAATAACAAAAATACTAGCAAGCAAGTTGACAAAACCACATGCGATATTCTCTAAAGCTGCTGTGCTAATGGTACATTTGAAATAATTTGTACAGGTTTCTTCAACCATGACATGCACAAAACCACTTGGATGAGCTTATGGTAACCAGAAATGTGCAAAGAACGTGAAAGATAGTAGTACCTGTCCATCAAGAGCGGCAATAGCGTCATTCATCTCAGTCTCAGATGCCATCACCACAAAACCAAAACCACGAGAACGGCCAGTTTCCCTGTCATAAACAACCCGCGCATTTACCACCTTACCATGTTCACTGAAAACTCGTTCCAGACGAGCATTATCCACATTCCATGGCAGGTTCCCAGCATACACTCTATATTCAGTATCAAGGATGCGAGGGAGGCGCTCAGTAGCTCGTGATCCTTTTGGGGAAGCCTTATTGACGGTTAGAAGTCTACCGTCCAAATCCTGTAGGCGAAGGTAATCAACCTTATTAGCATAAAAAATCAATAGACACGCCATTAGGCAATTTCCAAACAATTTGAGGAATGGCAATCTCAACTACACATGGGATACAGGTAAGGGAAGTTATCTAATATGCACCGACTTTACACCAACTTGGTTAGTCCTTCACATCCATATCCAACCAAAATAATGCCCATCAGTTTTATCCACAAGATTCTCACGCCCAAGATGTAGCTATGAGCAACTAGCAACAAATTGCACAGAATGAATGAATTTGCAGCGTACCAAGAAAGTCAAGAACATAAGGTGGATGCACTATAGGCATCTAGACAAAACACACATAACCTAAGCTGCCAATACAAAATTGAGAATGTAATAATTCATGATAGGTCTTTGATGTATTTGAAAAGCGAAATAAACTGACAATCAAGAGATTGAAATTGCAAAGTTTTACTGGTTGAACAGACTAACAAGGAAAACCAGAAAATTGGCAGACATTCATATCATCCCTCTTCCACCCACCCTTTCCATCTTTGCCCTGAGCAAGCCCCAACAGCACCCCACTCCTCTATAATGAAAATGTGTACTATGAATTTATTAGAACATGTAAGTTGACGAATACATGTCATAAATCATTATTACCATACTTTCCCCATCAAGAACATTCCCATAGCGGGCCAAGACACGCCAAATACAGAGTCATGCCGACGGCGACATACGATGTGCGTGCACGTGAAGTTAAATGGATCTCCGAGATATTCGGAGGGGTTTCCGGTCTGTCCTTACAAAAGTACAATCTTTTTATATCTCAGCATCTACGTGACAATAATGACATGTAGCTGAAAAAACCAATCTCATCAGAACAGTAGAAACAAACAAGCTAAGATAGAGAAACTTACAAAGTGATGAAGCATTTCCACAGCCTTTTCTGCTTCTTCCACCGTACTCATTGTCACGAACCCGAACCCACGACTCTGATCGGTCTGCCTGTTATAAATAACCTGCCACACAATTCAAAAGAACAATAAACAGCCGCACCAAAACCCAAGACAAAAACATGAATCTAAACTCAACGGATTTCATGAAAAAATCACTAAAAAGCCTCACCTCAGCAATCTCAACAGTTCCAGCTCGCTCAAACAAGATGGCCAATTTCTCACTGTCAATATCGTAAGACAAATTCCCTACAAATATCTTGGCCTCCTCGGGCGGCTCGACAAAAGATTCATTCATTTCTCTCTCATCGGAAAACCCATCTTCCCCACTATCTCCCTCGGCCTCGGCCTCTCCCTCAGCTCCCCAATCCGACCCGAGGGCTTCGAGTTCACTGTTCTCTCGTTCTTCTTGCTGGGCGGCCCAATCTGCAGTGCGTGCAACGAACGTGACGATAGAACGATGATGGGGCTCGAAGGAGGCTGAAGCGAGAGTGGAGCGAGAGCGAGAAAGGTGAAGATTGAGGCGCTTGGAAGAGACTGGAAGATACAGGTGAGGGCTTTTCAAAGTGGAGTTGGAGCGAGAAGGTCCTGAGAACAGGGACGAATTGGTCGTCAACAAGGATTTCAACGCTGTCGTCGACATTGTCGCACAGACCCACAACAGAGCAGAGAAGAGAAGAGGAGAAGAGCAGAGACAGAGAGGGTTTTGAGGTTGAAGATAAGGGTTTAATTTCGTAGAGAAGAAATCATGACAAAAGAGACTCATATATGTCAGCCGGTTCAATCCACAGACGGTAAGCCCGGTCCGGTCCGGCCCGACCGCTCGATATATTTTCTCTTTTTGAAAATTCGACACTCCACAACATAACATAGGCATGTCTCTGGAGGAGGATAAATTTGGAGATCAAAGTTAGTCATGGCAGTAACAAACGTCCTGATTTTTGTTACCGATCTTTATTCATGAAATTTCATGGAACGACCCTATTGAAATTCTCATCTGAGGGTTTCACATGAATGAAAAAAGTAATGTAAAAGAAATTATGGATATGTCACCCAAGTGACACTTCATGTCGCGAATAGTCGGGCCGAACTCATCTGGCCGGCTTAGCTAATTAATATATATTTCCCCTTTGAGAATCACAACACAACACAATATGGGCATATTAACATTTGTCTCGAATTATATCGATGGAGGAAGATAAAGTTGGAGATCGAAATTTGTCTCATTGAAAAAAAAAAAAAGGTCACAATTCTTTTTAATATCCATGGAGTTTTATGAACTGATCAAAAATTGATGGTTTAATTTGAAGAAATTATACAAAAAATTATAGAAATGTCATTAGGTTAATTATTCATTCCACAAACAGGTCTGGACCAATCTAGTCGGCTCGGCTCGATTCATATATTTTTCTTTCTTAAAATTGACACTCCAAAGACAATATAAACATATTAATATTGATCTTAGCATATACCTGGGAAGGACCATAAATTTGGTGATCGAGATTTATTTCTTTCATTGAAAATGTTTGTCGTGATATACCAATGTCAATTTATCAAGCTTCATGAACGACATTCTCGAAATTCTCCTTTTAGTTAGTTAATAAGCCTAGGGTAAGATCCAGTAAAGTGATTCGCTACGATTTAATGACAGTTTACTCTCTTACATAATACTAAGACATGATCTTTCCTTGTCCGTAGAGAAGCTCATAATCAAGTTTTTCCCAAAAAGAAAAAAATAAAGAATAAAAATAAAGTGAGAATGTATATTCGTAGTATGAAAGCCTGAATTTTTACGAAATGAAATTGGATGTGAGATTACATCCCGAAAGGATGGTTGTTGTTATGAGTCATTCTCAATAAGTTGAAAAGTTGTAAAATGGTGTTCGAATCGGTTGGTCGCCGTTGTTATTACTAGTTGCATGTGCAGACTCCATCTACATTGGGTGCTATTGAATGGAGTACGTCCGAGATGTAATGAATATTGGTCACGTAGGAATGTTTTGTTTGATAGGAGCAAGGAGACCTCTGAGTTACTGATTCCACTGTGGTATAATTCAATGTGGCGGTTGTTGTCAAACTGTCGAGGGATTCTCTTATCATCCACAGAATCACTCGTCTTTGGTCGTTTCTTCTGGAAATTCCAGGTTGGATAAGCACCGAAGACAATGATTTTCTCGTTGAACGAGGATGTCTCTTGTGGGATTTCGACACAACTCTAGTTTATCTAATCATATCGCCCATTTTTCTTGTAAATTATATCAATACAATGTTCTTGTACACGAGCATGCAAAGCCCAATACCTTATGTACAAATTCCGTACATAAGATGTATCGTCTTTTTCGGAAAAAAAAGAGTGCCTTTTAGTTACATAAGCAAGAGTGAGTCGATGTGCCGAAGTCCTAGTAAACAACCTCGACATCCCGAACCTGCATTCTCCTGGAAGCTTGAGGGTCAGCAACTTGCCTTCCTCACTGCATGCGAACTCCACTTCCGTTGCATCTACCTTACGCCACTTTGGCCTGCTGCTGGAGTAAGCTCCGAACCGTCCGCATCCTCGCACCTTCATGCTCAACACGCACCATGAGGGGTCCGTCACGTGGGGGAGCTCTTCCACGGCCCCTACCGAGTTGTACATGTCAAGTAAACCGATTGGGGCGAAGCGAACATTCCGATCAAATACCTGTTCCAAGTGTCCATGCTTAGATTTCCGACAAATCAGGGTTTGTGATCCAAGAGCAGATGCAGAAGAAGGGAATAAAACAGCTGGGGCTTGGGTGCTTTGCCCTGACGGGCGATATGGTGCATATTTCACGACATAAAGTTCGCAACGACACTTCGAGAGTCTCTCTCTTTGACAATGTTCGGAGCGAACCTGTGACCCCGAAAAGTTAGTTGATCATTCAAGTAACAGTGAGATTTCCGGTGCGGTATAGATGTGAGGACTTAAACACTGGCCTGTATGGAAGGCATATACTGCATAGTCTCCTTCCCAATTTTCGCCGGCAATGTCTTCGAGAAACTCTATGTTGAGAGGACGGACATGTCCCGAGATAGGCGGCCGAATAGGCGCTTTGATGGGCTTCTTCTGATTTCCCTCTTTCAAAGGCCAAGCTCCCCGCTCCTTGGCAATTAAACACGCGCACAATCCCGTTTAACTTGTTCAAGTTCCATATCTTCATCAAACTAGAGATTGCAAAACCCGAAGACTTGCAAGAAGATGTTTGCTTTATGAAGCTGTACTGTAGCCGGTTCTACAATCTTATCCTTACGGTCTCCTTCTTTGTGAAGCTGAAATTTTCCAATCCTTCGCCGTCCATGACGGGGTCTTTGAACAAGCAGTCTCGAGTGGGCCGGCCAGCACGTCGAGCTCTCAGAACAGGCCCATCGGGCAATACCAGCTTTCGGAGGATCTTGAAGTCGTGATTCCCAGGCTTGTCACTATATATTGTGATAATTTGCACAAGAACAGGATATGAACAAAACAAAGGGGATTCATTGATATGAACAGGATATTGCCCTTGCTGCAGCGTGGAACCCGACTGCGTTATGTTTGCTCTGCATTTAGCACGCGAAATCAGAAATGAAAATCCGCAATCCTCACCATGAAGCAGGTGAGGCTAGGCGCTAGAGCGATTGTCGAGATGTCCAAACCATCACGCGGTTCACTTATACACAGTTGAAAACACAAGAGAAGATCGCCTACATAAAACATGACCCAATCTGGAGCCGCAATCTCTCCAAGACGAAGACCGTCAAAAGCCACCGAGGCGACATGTAAGGTCTGAAATGTGGGTTCTCATATGGGAATTTATCCGAGACCGAATATCAAGCAATCACGCAGAAGATAAAAAACTGATGACACACGAGATTACCCAGATTCACCCCAGAATAGGGTTACGTCCTGCAAAAGGATTTCAATGATTTCTCATACGAGTACAATATATATGACTTAAAAAATAATTGACCAAAACCCTAGTCTATCTGAAAGCTTTTTATCCCACATACTTCGGGGCAGCCGCTTTAAGCTCACGTGGGTAATGCCCGATGTGAGAAACAATGGTCCCCGAAATATTTATCAATTTCAACATTCTCGAGGAATGAAATTTTCCAAGGCACTTGCAACCGTACTCTTCTTTAAACTGAACAGCTAGTAATTAATTAGAACTTGTATCAAAACTCGGTATTTATAAAGAACTATGAACCATTGACAAGATCAAGAACCATCTGGCAGACCTGTATACCGACTCCGTGTTATGACACATGCAGCAAATGATATTGTTTTCTTTGAAGTTCCTCGCAATCGATTGCTCGAGCGCTTCTTCTGCCTGCTCAACGCAACTCGTCCACCATATCCTTGTCCTAAGGTTTCCAATATATTCTGAACAATATCTACCTTCACTCCGTCAGCACCACGTTCTGCCAAATAGTTATGGAGATCATCATAAAAATCACGTATCCGCCAAGGGTCTATCAGCCCAACCCATATTTCTCGAGGCAGTCCACTGCAATATCTCTTAAGATTGCTGAGATTTCCATCTGACTGAATCGGGTACACCAATTTCGGGTTGTACTTCTTCAATCTCGGACGATGGGAGTACTCCTCCCCAATAACCGGCCAAAGGCATGCCACATATATACAAAACTGCATGAACGAGCAAATGCAGATAACCTCAAACTACACATTCTAACTCAGCCTCATTAGCAACAGGGCAATATGCCGAATGTGGACACTTACCCCACTCCACACTCGTCCTTGACAAAATGAATCAAGCCATGTATATCCCCCGACGCGTTATCTTAAACAGGGCTCCTGACCTTGCTGTTTTCTTTGATGTCAGCTAACCAGACATCGAAACTGGAAAGTCACTAACAGAAGAGGATTGTGATGAATCACCAATTAATGCCATTGACATATCCTTCCGTAAAATAACTAAAAGAACCAGCAAATGCATACTCTTTAAGATATGGTTCGCTGCCATCGTGAAACTCATCTAATGTTTCTTGTCGCCTATCATCAATGATAAAAATTTTGGTGAGCAGCCTCGATCTTTGAGGCTGCATGAATATAAAACATCCACGATTCTTCAGCCTCCTCTTATGGAGCTTAGTCTCAAGATATCAACATTATATATAACCATACTACCATTGAAGGCCCTCTTTGATACCTTCTGGATTGATTTGACGATAGAAAGCATCCCACGTGCGCCAACCGAACCAATCTAGATGCACCGGCAACTTACTGAAATGAAGGTTGACATTCAAATAAATAGAGGAAAAACCATCATAGATGACATTGATATAGTACTAGGGATAAGCGAAAATCTTGTTAACCTTTCTTGTTTTCAATGCGGCTAAAGGTGGCTTTCTCCTTCTCCAGGATCCTATCCAAATGCATTTGAATAGCCATCAATGTTGACAGGCCAAACTTCTATTATTCAAAAGAAGAAGATGAAGAACCATGTCGGATTGAGCATACTTGATCGATTCTTTAAGGAGCTCAAAAGGACTGTGACCAGAGCTTATGAAAACTGTCTCCATGGACTGTGTAATTTGGACATTTGTGTCTCCTGAAACGTCGAAAACATATCGTGGACTCGAGCATAAAAGGAAACGCTGAGCGTTGCAACTCACTAGATTTCAGATGGTTCGCTGACCACTTCCAACGCAGAACTGGATCTCATTCGCTGAATTCCCCTGCAAACTCATGCGAAATGCTCCGTCCAGAACTGGTAAAATAACAACATACAAGGTACCATCTGAATTTTGTATCGCAATCTACTCCATTCTTTAGACCAGACTTCTCTCTTGCTTCTACGAGAAGCATTTGGGTTTCTGGAGGAATCTCATCCACAAGAGTCTCTGGATAGGTAAATCGTTGTTAGAATCTATGAACTGGACCTAAAAACCTCTTCTCTGAGAGAGGGAAAATAAATTCCTAGAGGGCCGGTTAAGATTTCACTTGACTAGTTCCAGGCCTAGCAGGCCAAGCAAATTAAAAGATCAAGAACATGTCAAAGGAGTTGATATCACTGCCACAGCAGAGCTTTTCTCTATCTATCGGTAACATTGCATAAACAACAATCATCGACGTTTGAAAAACAAACATTATAACAGAGAATGCATTCTTTCTTTCTTTCTACTCCCTAGGAAAAAGCAAAGAGAGGGAACTAACTCCAGAACTCCGAGGGTGAAAACATGCCAGGAGCTTGGAACTCCCGAGGTTGCGCCGATGAAAGCAGAACCAAAGCCTAGTGGCTTAACGGTGACGTTTCCAAGGACTCCAGTCAGCACCACCTGGCCTCTCATGATGAGGGAGCCATCTCTGATGCTGGGGGTGGCTGAGATTGTCAGGCCTGCGCGTCAGAATTGGAAAAATGTCTTCTTGATGTTTGACAAGAGGAAGCTGATCGAGAAAGCAAGTGGGTGGATGATGGGTCCTCTGTTTGTGAAGAGGAAGACCAGAGAAGTTCCTGAACAGCTGAAAGCCAAGCACCGCTTGCCGTTTCGTGGTTCCAACAAGTTTGGTCGGTCGCTCCATTCAATTTTCCTAATTTCTTAGTCATTTTCTTCTCTTTTATGAGCGATATGTGCTCTTCCGTTAATGGTCCATAGAGAACACCCGTTCTTGGCATCTTGGGTCGCGCTGAGAAGAAATTTGCCAATTCCAACGGCACTCAATACTACATGAGAGACCTGGCACAGCGAACATAATCAGCGCAAGAAAGATACTCTATCATTTGGTCTTGGATCAATGTGTGATTGGATCTCCAACTTCAAAATTTTTAGCCGAAAATCTTTGATATGGACGCCATCCGTCCTATGCGGCATGATTCGTGCTGACGTGGACATCTTTAATATTTTTCGTTTTAAAAAAAAAAATGAGAAAAAAATGAAAATATAATTAAAAATTTAATTCTTCCGAAAGAAAAGTTATAAAAGAATATCCAAATTAACACAAGTTACGTCACATAGGACGGGCGGTCTCTACATCACCTATTTCGTGAGCCAGACTCTTCTTCAAGCTCCCTCCTGTTCTTCGCCACGAGAGTCTTGCATTGGACAACAACCTCATCT
>JAGVVM010004541.1:0-35384 GCA_019149425.1 Psidium friedrichsthalianum | reverse complement strand
GGCGCAGATGAGAGAGAGAGAGAGAGAGAGAGAGAGAGAGATTTGACCAAGCATCTTGTGGGTGAGCTACCTGCCCTTCTCTCACGCACACCGTGGCGTTGAATTCTTTAATTAAATCAGCACTTTGATGGTAACTTGGGTTATATCGCCCATAGCCACACGCAGGGCAAACCCTTGATATAAAAGACACCAACCCCCTTTATTAAATACAACACACCATCTCTTCACATTCACATGCAGGATAGAAAATTGGCTAAACAACAGCTTGCTTGATTTTCTTTCACAAGAAGCACGCAAAGAAGAAGGAAAAGATATCCTTGGAAGAGTGTAAGTATAGAAATCATCTTCTTTTCTTTTTTTCATCCAAAACTATCGACTCATTCATCTATCTGTACAAAGCATCAGAATTTCCTAAGATACAAGAATACAGAAGATGGGGCGCATTCCCTGTTGTGAGAAAGACAATGTTTAAAGAGGACAATGGACCCCTGAAGAGGACAATAAGCTCGCCTGCCGGGTCTCTCTCTCTCTCTCTCTCGCACGCCGCGAACGCATTCACAGGAAATATAAAGGAAATTAGAAAAAGGTCTTGTTGCCATAACAAAGTTGCACACAAAAGAAGAAAAACAGTGTATTGACGACGACAATCTTTTTTTTATTACATGTTAACAAGTGCCCAAAGCCAAAGAAAAAAAAAAGAGTAACTGAATTACCAAATGTGTAGGGCTGCAGAGATGTGGAAAAAGCTGTAGGCAGCGATGGACTATAACTACCTTCGACTGGACTTGAACCACGGTGAATTCTCAGAAGCAGAGGAGCAAACCATCATGAGGCTCCATGCTGTCCTTGGTAACAGGTAAATCAATCAATCAATCATCCATTCTTCCGCAGAACTTGTTCTCAACTCCTCTACATTAGCGCCATTCTGTTCTTCCAAGGTTGAGAAATGCCAATTGGATTTTGCTACAGGTGGTCGATAATTGCAGCTCAGTTGCCTGGTCGCACGGACAATGATGTCAAGAACTACTGGAACACGAAGCTGAAAAGAAACTTTCGGGAATGGGAATCGATCCGGTTACTCACAAGTCATTCTCCCACCTCATGGCCGAGATTGCTACGGCACTGCCCCCACCACAGGTGGCTCATCTCGCAGAGGCAGCCCTTGGCTGCTTCAAAGATGAAATGCTTCACCTGCTGACCAAGAAACGCGTCGACTTCCAGCTCCAACAATCCAATGCACCACAGGTTTCGGTACATCCATTTGTCTCACCACTAAAAGTGATGAGAAAGAGGACACTGTGGATAAGATCAGGCTGGGGTTATCGAGGGCCATTCTGGAACCTGACGTTCTGCCTCCAAGCAAGCCATGGGAGCCAATGGGGGTGCCTGCGATGAACTTCATAGGAGAATGCAGTGGCTTCCCTCCATCTACCTCAGAATTTCAGTATGGCCATTCAGGGTTTGGCAACGAAGGGGATGGATCACCTTGGAACCCAAGTATGTGTACTGGAAGCACGTGCACTGCGGGGACCAACAAGGCGGCTAGATGGATTAATCGCGGAAGAGAATGAGGAGGAGTCCAAAGGGAGAAAGATTTAGGAAGCGGATCCAGCATATTCAACTCGGACTGTGTTTTATCGGATTTACCAGCAGATGATCTTATGAATCCCATTATGTAACAGGGCTTATCAAGTCACAGCAGGTACTAGGCAAAGAAGCAAGATCCACTGAAATTGAAGGAAATAAATGAACTTCTCATAGCAGTGAATATGACACCAAATGTACATGAGACCTTAATAAAGTACTAAAATTTGTTTTATCAAGAGGCATCCTTCACCATGCCAATCACATTTACGTAGTTAGAAATACAATGCGGCCGGCCGAACATCGCAACAGCAGCTGTCACCCGCCACAGTGATGGGTCTTGATGTTCTGCGGGATCTTTTGAGGAGAATATCACAAACCTCTTTGGGCCACAAAGTCTTAAAGTGCCTGTCAGGAATGGATTTAACATAAGATGGAAGCTGAACCAGCTAGAGGAAGGAGCGCGCAATTTCAGGCAAGAGACCAGATGCAAACGCTTCTAATATCAAAAAATCATTATGGCAGAAACAGATGCAGAGTAGCCAACATGTATTTGCCCAAAATTAACAGTAGCGACTGGTGAGAAAACACTGATTGGCTATTAGAATAAAACCACACTCTCCAAAAGCTTTACCATAGTAACGTGATGGTTCGAATTGCTTGCGTATGAGAAAACAAAAAATGCCATCTTTTTACGGAAAATGCTCGTCTATGAATGATGCACAGAGGTCAGAGAGCAATTTTTCGCACTTGGCAAAATTGCAGGATCCTTCGCATTGCCCAAGGACTAGGAATTTCAGGACTCATATGCTGATAAATCTATCCGAAAACCCTATGGCCAAACTCCAGCCATCAATTCCCGGATACAACAAAAGAATAGCCGACAACGCTCAAAACCCTAGCCATCCAACGACTCAGAAGCTACAGACAATCCAGTCAGAGCTTTCCAACAAAAAACTGAAACAGGAACAATGCGATAACAACTTGCAATTAGCACGACCCTGATCAAGAATCAACAAGGAACTATGAAGAGCAAATGGATCGTCGATATAACGGCCTGGGCCGCCACTCGCAAGATATTGTCCGCTTTGGACACACAGTCCTCACGGTTTTGTTCCTCCGAGGGTCGCCCATACACCCCCGAAAACGCGTCTTGAGAGTTAAGGCAAGCCCAGCCTTATAAGCCAGCCCGGGATCCCCTCCTAAGCGATGTGGGACAAGGGATGTCACAAACTCCCCCCTCAGCGGCACAGCGTCCCCGCTGTGCACCGCGCGTGCACCAGCGAGCGCCACTGCGGTCCACACATGCTGTCGGGAGTCGGCTCTGATACAATTATAACAGCTGGGCCCGCCACTCGCAAGATATTGTCCGCTTTGGACACACAGTCCTCACGGTTTTGTTCCTCCGAGGGTCGCCCATACAACCCCCGGAAAACGCGTCTTGAGAGTTAAAGGCAAGCCCAAGCCTTATAAGCCAGCCCGGGATCCCCTCCCTAAGCGATGTGGGACAAGGGATTCACAGTCGAAGCTAGTGGGAATGTGGATCGTACCGTGGAAATTCGGTTGGCGTCCATTTCACAGCTATGCAGTGGAGGGAAATGCCAGCCGGACCGGTCAGCGTCGCCGTACAGTCCTGCTTTTTTAAGCAAATGGAGAACTGTAATTTCTTTTGCTTTTCCCTCGAAAATAAAAATTAATGTTTTTTAAAAATTCAGAAACTCGGAAATTATATGAAGGATAATTATACAAATGGTCGTCCTTGAAAAAAAATATCGGCTCTAAATTTTTAATTTGTTTAAAGTGGATCCCTGATCTTTAACTTAACATGCAATGTCATCCTTGAAGTTTTTATTTATTCATTATGATCTCATAACTTTAGATGTTTAATTTACTTGGTAGGCTATATGAAAATATTCAATATTACCATTACATAACTTAAATTAACAGAACTTGCTGATTTGGCTTTCATTACGATGAGTTTTGAAAACGAACAAAAAAAAAACGCTTGAATTATTCATATGAAATATTCAACTCGAATTACAATATAATAATCAATGTCATCAAATAAAATTAATAATTTTTTTTCAAATTGAACAAATTAAAAGAATTGGTATATTCTAATTTGAGTTCAATATCTCACCTGGATAATATACGTGTAATGTCTTTTTTTTTTTGTCACCATTCATACGTATTGGTTGGAAGTCAAATTGGATGATGGAATGACAAATTAAACATGTACAAAAAGTTTAGGATCGACATTGAACAAATTAAAATTTAGGAACAACATTATAATTATTGGTTAAAGTTTAGGATCACATTAAATAAATTAAAAATTCGAGGACGCATTGCATATTGATCCAAATTTCAGAAACTATTTATGTCATTTTTCCTCATATGATATTACACATCAACGCTGAATAATAAAAAGTTTTAGAAGTTTCAAGTTTGAAAAAATAAAAATTGCAACCACCTAAGTTGCAAGAATGTAATCAAGAAATATGAAGATGTAAAAATCAATCTAGAGATATTTCTGGAGCGAAAGTTAAGAACGAATGAATCTCAAAGATAATCATGAAGGGGCGCACGACGTTCACAGAGTCCGTGCCTTCCGTACCACCACAAGACTGGTCGTAAATTTTGCTCGATCATGTGGATTGTTGCCACTTATAATCCTGAGTTTATTGGTAATTATAGAATTTTGCAATGGTCATATAGCTATGGAGCGTATAAAGTTGCATACTTATAGGATTCAGAAGTATTTTCTCATTAAATAAATGAAAATGTAAATATTTTTAGGAAAAATTACAAATAAGAGTATGTAATACTCTCATTTCCGAAATAAGGGTCTGAAGTACCCTATTTGTTTCAAAAAAACGCCCGACCAAAAATATTTTTTTCATTTACATTTTTTATTTCTTTTTCCTTTTTTTATTTTTTTTCCCCCCATTTCTTTTTCTATGGCCGAAACAAAGGAAAGAAAAATAAAAATAAAAAATAAATAAGGAAAAAGAAATTAAAAAAAAAAAGAAGGAAACGATGAAAATACTCTTGGTCAGGCCCTTCTTTAAATAAAAGGAATATTTCAAGCCGTTATTTAAAATAAGATTCACTTTGGACTCTTATTTGAGAAATGAAAAAATACTTCGGGCCTTTATTTAACAATTTTCTCATATTTCTATATCATGACATTAAGGAAAAATTTCAATAAGGATATGAAGTATTTACATTTTCTCAAATAAAGGCCTAAAATGCATATTATTTCAAATAAAGGCTTGAAGTGCCATTATTATTTTAAAGAAGGGCCTAGCTAATGGTATTTTCATCATTTACATTTTCTAATTTTTTTCTTTTTTCCTTTATTTTTTTATTTTTTTCCTTATTTGTATATCTTTTTTCCTTCCTTTTTGCCTATGGCCAATCTCAAGCAATGGCTGACCATTGGCAGGGCTCGCCTCGCCCAGACGAGGTTGCCTAGCCCTTGCCAGTGGCCATTCCCTTTCTTTGAAGGAAAAAAATGAAAACAAAGAAAATTTAAATAATGAAATATCATTGATCAAGGCCTTCTTTAAAATAATGAGGGAACTTCAGGCCCTTTTTTGAAAGAAGATCCACTTCGAGTACTTACTTTGAATTTTTCCTTATATCAAACAAAGAGGATCTCTGGTAGGAGAGAAGAGAAGTGATTTTTTTTTTTTTTTTTTTGTTGGTCGGAAAGAGAAGTGATTTTAAATCACAATATTGCATATTTTATGTTCCTCCAAATATGTCCAAATACGATTTGAAAGGATTAGGAGGGTTTTTGTGTACTATATCAATAAATTTATATTATTTCCTCGTATTCTGAGGAGAAAAAGTCACCAAAAATTATAAATTATATTTATTGTGACACATTTATCCCATAGTTTTTTTGTGAGACATAAAAAATCTCAAACTTTCACTCTTGTGACACATTTACTCCAAACTTTTTTTATAACACCAAAAATCCCAAACTTTTATCATATGACACATTTACCCCAAGTTATTTTTTTGCGACATCAAAAACCCAAAAATTATAACTGCGTGACACGTGACACTTTACCCAGGGTAAATGTTCACACTGGTACAAGTTTAGGATAAATGTGTCAAATGAGTACAAGTTTAGGGTTTTTTGGTGTCATCGAAAAAGTTTGGGATAAACGTGTCACAACGAGTATAGTTTAGGGTTTTTGGTGGCTTTTAACCATAATTTATATTCTTCCCTCGTAGTCTGAAATACATAAAGAAGTATTTGTATAATAATGCATTTTTTTTTCTTTTCTAGCATTCAGATAACATTCAGACATTGTGTTAAGTGATCTCGATACAATTTTTCTTCGGGGCGGCTTATTTCTACGGCACTTTAACTCAATACACACATTTTATTATTGATTGACGAAATAACCTTCTATGTTTCAGTAACAAAATTAATCACCCTTTCACTCCAATGTTTTCCATCCCATCTCTTTCTTCACCTTTCTTAACTAATTAAGCATATCACTCTCATGTTTTGTTTCTCTCTATCACCACTGCTTCTCCCATCTTCTTTGTATTTTATGGTCAATTAAAATATGAAATTCTCTTAAGTTTGTAACTTTGGTCCAAAAAATCCTACTTTACTAACACTTTTAATTCTTTAAGGCTCCATTTGTTTCGTGAAAAATGTGTTGTTTGTGAGAAATATTTTTTGGGAAGTTGCTTTCTATGAAAATGATGATATTTTCTAGTGTTTGGCTAAAACCTGAAAACAAATTAAAAAGTATTTTCCTCCATTTGTTAAAGAAAATCATTTTTTACCATATATGTCTTTTAATAATTTTTTATTTTCTTTTTTTCCATACTATTTTAACTGGCAACTGGTTGCCGAGCCTTCGCTACCGGCCAGCGAGGCTTGAGCTCACTAGCTTCGGCCTTGCTGAATCTGGTAAGCTGGCCATCAGTGACACCTAGCCTCACTTGCGACCGTTTGCAAGCCATGATCGTGGCCAGCGACTGGCTGAAGAAGAAGGGAAAAGAAAAAAAAATAAAAATTTTGAGAAATAAAATTGTTGAATTTAAAAATATAAAAATAATTTAAAAATAATTAAAAAGAAAGAAAATGTGAAAGAGAGGAGGAAGGAACGATGAGGAAAATGTTTTCCTTTTTTAAAACATTTCCCCACTTTTGAAAGATTTTTTTTCATAGGTGGAAGATGTTTTTTTTTAACTAGTTATCGTGAACCAAAAGGCCCAAATATGGAAAAGAAAAATTCTGGAAGATATTTTTCACGAAACAAACAGTATTTAATATAACTTTTATGTGCATCTTATTAGCAATGGGACGAGCGTGAGGCCCTATCCCAAATGGGGCGAGTTTCTTTCGAGGGCATCAGACAAGGCAACAGATCGATCAAGATGAGACAGGTAAAATCAAAATAGAACTTTATGGACCAAAGTTAAAAACTTAACTATATTTCAAAATTCAATTGATCATAATTTAAGAAGATGGGAGAAGCAACGTGGCAGTAAGGGAAAAAAAACACGAGCGAGAAAAGGCATGCTTAATTAATGATTAATTCATCTTCAAGCATAAAATGATGTTTTAATCAATTGACAATAAACATAGAAGATGGAGGAAAGAGATGAGAGAGAATAAAAATTCAGGGTGAAGAGATCATTAATCTTGTTTCCTAACATATTATTTTGGTCACTTGATGATAAAAGGGGTGTACCAAGCCAAAGATGGGTGAAAATAGCGCCGTCCTTTTCTTATCCATAGACAAATGTGTAAAATTTGCAGTTTGATTTCATCTCTCGTATTTTTCATATAAAAACCACTCTACTACTTATCCTATAATAAATTATACAAACCATGCATGTTAGGACTGATTTTCAATGTTACTATTTGTTTAGTTTAAATCCTACAGCTTAAATACTTTGACTTTTTTCAATTAATTTTAAACACCTTAAACTTTCGCAACATGCAAATCTTGACATATGAATTAGCCTCCTGGCTAATAGGCATACAGGCCTACCGACAAAGAGATTGGGAGTGAGAACGCTAGTATCTTAGGTGTAGGTTCAACTCTTGCGCTTTATAAAAAAGTAGAACAAAAGTCGAAGAGAGAAGAAAGTAGATAGGACAAATCCCCCACTCCCCCTTAAAAAAAAATAGCCTCACGTAATTTTTGGTTTTTTTAATCTTAGATAATGTTCTAAATTTTGGTAGAAAATTTAAATTAAATTTTCTCTAATTTTGCTTGGTCCAAAGGCCTTTAAATTTTCCTTGTTGTGTGGGGTCCAACTCGGACAAACCAAGTCCAACTTCTACGCGCCCAAGGAAAGCAAGGCGGAGCCATTTATCTCGATTATAGCAACCTAAGAAATGAAAATGGCCCCGCGAATTCTTTCCACGTTTCTTTTGCTTTTTTAAGTTTAATAGTATTCTTAATTAAAAAGTTGATTAGGATTGATTAGTACTTTTTTTATTAAAAAGTCGATCATCGTACTCCACTCACCCAATCCGGCACGAAAATTAATCATATTTTGTTAAGTTTTTTTTTTTTTTGTTTTGCAATGAAAACAGAAAAGCAATACCCCTTGAATGATGGCAAAGTGGGACTATGTGTGTAATTTGGGGACAGCAGACCCGGCTGGTTTTGCAGAGCTGACGAATATGAGGATCACTACTTGGTGCTTTTAGCCCGTTTGAGGGCGATTCAGAAGCATCGGAATTGAGACCGGCCTATCGAGATCCATAAAATACCACGCAACCTTATGAACCGATTAAATTCAAGCCTTTCATCTCTACCGATGGCCTTGACCTAGAAGGTTTTTCGTAGATAGATGGTGGGATCAGAATGGGCGACCATACTCCACCCAACTACGAAGAGTTTACACATAATTATTTAAGAAGATAAAAGATTACTTTAGTGATTATAATAGAATAATAATCACCTCGATGGTGATTGAAGCTATAAATATACTATCTACCCCACATTTTGTAAACGCATTTTTAATCTCGAGGGATGATATATATATATATATATATATATATATATATATATATATATATTAGAAGGAATGATATTTTATCCGGTCGTAAATTTGAAAAACAAGCAATCACTATCTACCAAATAATTCTAAAGCATTTAAGACAATGGCATTTTTTTGTTTTTCCTTTTCGCCATTTAATTACAAATTCTTTTTCTTTTCCTCCTTGGCTAACAACATAAAAATTGTTAACGTGTTGATTTTTCACGAAGAGAAGTCTCTCCCAACCATGAGAACTCAAGCTTGGTGGTTGCAACGAAAGCCCTACCCCCACCATTTCGATAGATGGCATTGAACGATTCTCCAAAGGAGAATGCTTTAGCCAATAGATTAACTACAAGCGTTAGCACCATGTACCTCTCCTAACTTTTTATTAATTTAGATCGAGATTTACTTAATTCTTCTAGGCACCATATAATAATCATTAGAGATACTTTGATAAGCGAATGGATCTCTTAATAAAATAAATTCCTTATCTAATGAACATGATATTTAAAATTGATTTGATTATTCGCACCTCATTTTTTTTCTGTCTCAAAGCAATATCAATCAATTGCCGACCGAATATAGTAGTAAATTTTAAGGAAAAATGTTATATCAATTCGATACGTTTAGATAATATTGAGCGACTTGATAAATATTCAAATGAAAATTTTCAAATAAGGACATGAAGTGAATTTTATTTGAAGTAAGAGTTTAAAGTGACTATATAAGATTCAAAGAAGGATTTGATCTCGCCGACCGAAAGACAGTTTCATCATTTACTTTTTAAATTATTTTTCCCTTTTTGGTTTTTTCTTTTTCTTTTTTTTTTCCTCTTCCCTCCATCGGCTATCGTCAGGCTCAGGCGGGGACGGCCCTCGTTTAAGGCCGTTGGTGGCTAGCATTGGCTGGCTATGGCCAATGTGGGAAGAGAAAAAAAGAAAAGAAAACTAAAGTAAAGTAAAATAAATCAAAAAATTATATTCTTAGATTTTTCTTTCACTAAAATACCCTTCCTTTGACCGTCGAAATGGTCACATGCTCGCCAGCTAGCCAAAAATTCGAGATGATTTCGCCACTTTAGAATTTTATTTGAAATAAGGTTTATTTCAAACTCTTATTTAAAAAAATGAAGACATTTCATGTATTTACTTGAAATTCTTTCAAGTTTAAATGAATATAGGCAATAACAATTTTCCCTCCACGTTGGGGCAACCACTATTCTTCCGATTAACCGCTTTCGTTTTTTCTCTGTTTCACCGGCCGTTCTCCTTCGTCGGGTGGTCGTCTGTCTTCTTCTTCATCTTCTTCACCGCATTCACTGTTTCACTAATACAGTGGCTTGTCCGTAAATATGTGACAATTGCCTCTCGACTGTACAAAATACGAATTACGCAACTCTATAAATATGAAGGGATTGCTCCACCGACGCCCTTGATTGAAGAAGGAAGGAAGGAAGGAAGGAAGGGAGAGCCTCTGGTGGGAAACCTCTTTCCCACCAGTCTCAGCCACACCATCCGCACCGAAACGCATCGCCGCTGCCTGTGGCGGCCGCGCTTCGCATGCCGGCGTTTTGACCGATCGTTTCGGCGGGTCCCGAGGCGCTCCCCATCGGCGGCGATTATGGCGTCCTCCGGCGGCGGCAGGTACATGGCCTACTCGCCATCCCCTTCCACCACCCCTCACTCTCCTCACCTCTCCGGCCTCCCTCCTCCACCTCCTCCGCCCTCGCCGAGCAGGAGAAGTAATACTCTACTCTCTGTCTCTCTCTGATTTTGATCGGTGAATCGGTCTTTGTTTGTCTGTTGCTGCGATTGAGGATCTGGATCGTTTGATGTGGTCTTGAATAGATGACGTTTTGAACTGCCTTTGTTGATATTAGGATCGGTGTTGACTTTGGATCTGGCAACTCGGGTTCATCTCTGTTGTTGCTTGCATCGGATCAGTGTTTGAGTGCTCGTTTATGTGGCAGAGACTCACTTGGAACCTACTTTGTGTCTTCGCTGATCTGCTGATTGAATTGTCATGAGGTTTGTTATGTGTAAAGTAGTTTGTTTGACTGATCTATGCAGCCACTCTACCTGTTGCCTTTCTGGATAGGTTTACTGAGTGTAGTGGATTGTTTCAATTTGAGGGCATTGCGAGGCGTCATTGCGGTGATATTCCATTTTGTCGGTCTGCCTTAGTGATACATCGCCCAGAGGATCTATAATGGAAACGGTTGAATCACAAATTTTTGTGCAGTTCCGGTGGTTGATCTATTGCTAATTTGATTGTCATGTGGATATTTTAGTGATTGGTTTTGCTGTTTCCTGTCATCTGAAATTTTAGTTTTTCAAAGTATGCCTGAGTACTGGATGCATTTGTATGATTAAGTTTCATTCTTCTTGCTTTGATATATCGATGGCAGGTATCTCAATGAACTACTAGCAGAACGCCTGAAATTAAGTCCTTTTGTGGCTGTGCTTCCAACTTGCTATCGTCTGTAAGCCAAGGTAAGCTTTACAACTATTGATGCGGCATTTGCATTAAAAACCAGTTGCAATTTAGGGATTGCTGAAAGCAGCTCCTTTTGTTCCTTTGGACAAGTCAAATACGTCATTGGTTATGAAGGAGCTACTTCTCCTCTTATGCGCATGTTCAACAACTGAGCCCTTTCCTCCTGTGCACATCTAAACAGACGTTATTGGTTATGGAAGCTGACTTTGACTAGCATTACGTTTCCCATGCATGGAATCACCAATTGACACAATCTGACTTTATATCAGCTTCTACCAATGTATGAGCGCCCTCAGGTTTCCTTCCTGCAGATAGTTGTTTGTTGCACACACATCACACGCTTCCCCACATATATGTCAAAATTCACATTATGATGTTGAACTGTGAGGAGAGTTGTTTTTGTTGGTAAAGTTGTGACTTTAAAGGTTTAGCTGATATAAGGTTCTAATAACATCAATACCGCCATGGGCTAAAGTATAACTAGGGTTATATCTAGTTTCAACTTCTCTTTTCCAGTTCTTCTGAGAACTCTTTTATAACAATCTTACCCCCTATAAGTTTGAAATATTGTTTGTTAAGACTAACTTCCTGATCTCTTGGGACTTGGGAGGGTTGCAGCTAATGTTGTGAACTGACAACATCAATGACACTGTCTAAAACTCAGATATTTTATCTTGAGCCAGTCCTTGACAATCATTATAATCAAAGCTGATTGTGGATATTCACGTGCATTTCTCGTTGGCTCTCAATTGAGAGAATTTGTGCCTGTCAAAATGATGGGAGTTCAAGGAGAACATTGCGAATGACCTTTAGTGGTGTAGCTTAGTTTTCACAATATTGGGAGTGATTGCATCATGTGGAGTGCATAAGGCTGAGAAGAATATCGTTATTCAGATATCATGGACTGTCTTGGAGCATAAAATTTCTCTGTGGGATCATTGGAAAATCTTGAAACTGACAAGTGAGATCTGATTGAATCCCATAGGAGATTTTGTAGATCGGGCTGCTGGAATTTATTAGAGAGCTGGTCGAATTATGAGGGATTGGTCTCTCCCACTGCATGTACTTTTTGGAGTGAGAAAAGAGTATGAGGTTTTGTGTTTAATCTTTCACAGAAACTGGTTTTCTTTTCTCACAATTGCGCAGGAAACAAATGATTTTTCGCTAGTCTATATTATAAATATATATACAGCACTATGGCTTGAGTCATGATGTATATAGAGGCTTCAAAATATGTTTTCTCTTGTTGGTCAACCAATAATCAAACTGTCAACTATGTTATTTTTCACCTGTGGATTTGGCATTCAGGTCTTAACATTCCTGACTTGAGCTTTTTAGAATATGCTTAAGAAAATTCTCTTGATAGGTAAAACAAATGTATGTCTTAACGCCCAAATGGGCAATTCAAGGACTTAAGCCTTTTTCTTTTGGTCTTACTTTCTTCTCCCCTTTTTGAAAGACGCAGAAGAATGTTTGAGAGACTCAAGAAGTCTTCTTTCTGTTTGATGAGTATTATTACAGAATAGACGAAGTTCGGATCTCTTTCCGATATGGGCTTTTTTCCGCGTTTCTCTCTCGTTTGGTTATTTTTGGTGTAGGTCTTCCTGGTATGTTCTTTTGTGCACTTCCAGCGTACTAGGGTTGTACTTCTCTTATTCTTCCTTCAGATAACTTTACTTAGACACAGAGATTATCTTACTCCTTTTGGCCATTGAAAGACAAAAAAAAATTTCCCAAAGGAGTTGAGAATTTACTATTCTACTGACATGGAGACAAATTTAGTTTATGAATTTTGTGCTGACTGCTAACTGATTGTTTAACTCATGCTAACTGGTACGTGTTATTCTTGGAAATTGACATTTTGGAGCAGAAATAGTGCGTGTAACTACACTCTTGGAGAATGCATCAGTTTTAGGTCAAAGTGGGCTTGAACATGCTAGCCCCCTGGCTTCAGGAGGGATATTTTCGAATGGAGGAGCAGAATTGAATGGATGGCCATCAAGGTTTCAATCAGAAGTACGATGCTAACCATTAACATAACCTTTCTCCATCTAATTTTACTGTTTATAGAAGCATTCCCGACACACTCTTCTCCTTATTCATGCTAACTTATGACCATCTGTTTAAATGCTTGTACTTTGAATTTTTACTTTCAGTTGGGCTAACGTCATAGGAAATGAAAGGTACTTATTTCTTAGCATCCATTTTTTACATCTCGATTTAGAGTTAGGTTATTCCATCTTGTTAGATGCCAAGACAAGATGGATATTTGATGAGCAGATCAAGAACTTAGAACTAATATAACCATGATCTTATCGTACTAATATAACCATGCTCTTATCTAACCCCATGATAATGCCAAGTCGAGAGCTAGACAAGAGGAGTTTTCTTTGCTCATTTGTGCCCTATTTTCTTTAATCAACCATCTCATTATGAGTATGATTCAACAGACGTAGTGAGTTTCTTGAGAAAAAAGTCATCTGCTGGTCCCTGCAAGTTAAAAAAGAGAAGAAACCGAGCATCTTCCTATGGAAATGCATTCATTAGTCCAATAACATGGTTGCTGAGTATGCTGATTCTAAATATATTTATATTTTTGTTCACAATGTCTTTCATTCTATTGTCTGTTGGTTGTGTCAATTTTTGTTTTGGAGGTTATTTCCTGCTGCATGCATTGGAGCATCAGTCCTACTATCTGCCAAGTATGCTTAGTTGTTTCTGAAATCTTTTGCCTGTATGTTTTATTTATATGCTCCATCCATAATATGAATTGTTCTTCCTCATTGATTACTGGGTGGAGTTAATGGCTCTTGAGGTCTTTCAAAGTCGTGAACCTTATACATATAATGGCACTCTTAAATGCTGATATCGGGTTCATTGCAGCCGTCATTAGCACAAAATTGGATGAGTTCTCAGGTTAGCTCATCCGGTCTTCTTGTCAAGAAAACAGTTCGATTGGATATTCCAGTTGACAAATTTCCCAATGTAAGATTAGGTTGGGCTTTTATGTGTTCCTGAGATGATCTCCTTTCATACAGCATGAGTTAATTCTGGTTTAATGCTGCAGTACAACTTTGTTGGGCGCCTCCTCGGTCCTAGGGGAAACTCTCTTAAACGAGTGGAAGCAAGTACTGAGTGCCGCGTTCTAATCAGAGGCCGTGGCAGCATTAAAGATCCTGCTAGGGTATGGTCAGACTGGCTCTCTGTAAGCTGACTAGTTTATGTTTTAAGTATATTTCTGTGCATATTTCTTTTAGGTGTGCATGTTTCTGTGAGGTTAGGGGAAGTATGGAGAGAATTCTGTGTGGTTACTATTATGGACCTCTCTGGAAATTGCTAATGCATAGAAGTGTGGTAGCAAAGAAATTGCAGAATGAGTTTGATGCTATGCTTCTTAATCATGCTTCTCCATGGGATTCTCTTTTCAACACTTGTGAACCTTAAATTTGTTTTGGAGCTCATTTTGTATTTGCTGGTTGACATGAAACTGTCTCTTGAGGGCGTTGAGAACTGGATGAATGCGGTCTAATACATGACAGACTTAACTCTTCTAATTTTGCAAGCATTTCAACCAAAAAGAAAAGAAAAGAAAAAAGTAACAAGCATCATTAGGAAATATTTTAATTGCTGAAGCTATACAATAGATGATTATGAAACTAGAAACTACCAAAACAAAAGGAATGGCAGTAGAAAACATTGTAATCATCTTTTGAAGGTGCAATTTTCTTTTTCTTCTTTTAAATAGTTTCTTAAACAACCCTGTCCTCCAGGATAGAGTTTGCAAAGGATGTCAGCCTTGTTAAGTTGTGGCTTGATCTAGCAACTGATTGCTACCATATGATTTATTGTCGTTCACTTTGAAAAGCAAGAATGACCAGGAGCTCATCGAGTGGGTAAAATATCGGCATGAGTCTTGTATGTGCTGCATGGATTGTACTTATCAAAGATGTTACCTATATACTGTCCATCTTTTTGTGCTCATGAAAGAAGCAAATGGTCACTTCTTCATTTGGTTCGCTTTCAATCATCTTGGTGCTTGGAACTTGTTTATTTTCTCGTTTCCTTCATTTTCTTTTGAATCATATGGATCTCACACTTTTCTTATGAACTCATGCCACTCTCTCCTGCTAATTTTCTTTAAAAGGAGGAAATGATGAGAGGCAAACCAGGATATGAGCATTTGAACGAACCACTTCACATCCTCATTGAGGCGGAATTACCTGTTGAAATAATCGATGCTCGCTTAATTCAAGCTCGTGACGTACTGCAAGATTTGCTTAAGCCAGTGGTAAACTCTTCGGCCCTACTCCCAGCGTACATTATTCGGCTAAAGCGGTATCATCGATATAGGGCATCGTGCCTGATCATATTGACATCTCTTGTTTATATAGGACGAATCTCAGGATTTCTACAAGAAGCAGCAGTTGCGAGAGCTAGCAATGCTCAATGGCACGCTTCGTGATGAGAGTTCTCCTATGTCAGGTTCCGTGTCCCCCTTCAACACGAGCCTCGGTATGAAGAGGGCCAAGACCAGGGGGTGATCGATTTTGTTAGCAGGCATTTGGATATCGTGTGAATTTCCGGCTATGAGTGGGAGGTGTGATGGTCGACACCTCCAACTGCCCCTGGTCACCACCGCCACAGATTCCCCGGACTAGTCTTCAAATATGATGTGTAATGTGTCGCCTGGGAATGGTTGCTTACGCTAAAACCCAGTAACTTGCCATCAAGTTCTGAGGTTTTTGTCTTTGTGTTGTTTTAGGTAAGTCCTAGTCCAGAGATTGTCAGGTTGAGATTGCCCTTAGTATGAGGAGGCTCTTTAGTAGTAACTTGTGATGACAGTTTTGGGAATGTTAATGAGGGGTTTTCCCTGAGAAGGCTCGGGTCTGGATGGTACACAGAGGAAGACAAAAGTGTGATGTGCTCTCGTTTATGTCTGGATTGGAGTGTGTTTTGTATTAGTGAGCGTAGCCATATTTATATTTGCTAAAACATATTCTTTATTATTAAAGCTCTGCTGACTGCAATCAATCTCCATGTCAACTCTCTTTTATCAGTTTCCAGTTTTGTACTTAAACAGTTTATCTGCTTCAGCCGACACCATTTCCTGTCTTCTCTATTCTAAAGTTTGATTTCACTCTCTAACCTTGATATACAAATCTCTATTTCCAAGCGCCTAGCAGCATGCTGAGAGGACTTATTGCTAATTTGGAACTTCACTTCCATCTGGTTTGGATCCAATAGACTGAATTTCTTAGCCCTACTTGAATTGAGAATGCTTCTTTGCAATAAAAGGAGAGGAGAATGAAGGAAGTACATGATTATAATGGGATGCAGCCAATTCTTCTTATCAACCTTTATAGTTTCAGATTCATCAGCTGTACCAGAAATGGTCCTAGTCGGTAGCTCTCAAGATTATATACTCAGAATCACACACTCGCAATTCAAGTCATCTCTAAGATTATTGTAAAAACCGTTCATTGCCATGCAATCGCCCTCATCCCTTTGGCCAGCTTTCTACATCATGGGATACGGAAGCTGCATGTCTCAGACCACTTCACCAGCTTCATCATTGTCTTCGTCATCCATCTCATCTATGCCGACCCAACGGGTGAAGGCAAACAGAAATTCTTTGAAGTTCACCATCCCATTCTTATCCCAGTCCATCTCTTCTGCAATATGGTGAAAAAAGAAGAAGAAAACTTAGAACTTGTGGGGATTCCCAAACACCTACGTGGGTAACATGTGAAATCCTGTTCATTGCATGATTAAGACTGCATAGCACATTCCTATGTGGGTGCATACGGCTCGGTGTTTCTGTGTGTGCTCCCATGTACGAGAGAGAGAGAGAGAGAGAGAGAGACCAAATCTTTTCATTGCAATTTGTCCAGAAGAGCGCTCTCCACTTGCAGTTTCATTTATGGCATCAATCATCTCGCTCCTGCTGACATGTCCATCCTTGTTCTTATCCAAGAACACAAAAGCATCCACTAATGTCTCGAACGTGGTTTCCAGGTCTGGCATTCCCATCTTTGATTTCTACATGTGCTAAGGAATCGAAGAATATGCAGAAAAGACCGTTCAGTTCAGTTCAGTTCAGTTCAGTTCCAAAATATGTGAAAACGAATAGAATGGGACGTGCAGAACAAATTATGAGCAGAATCTCAACATATTAAGAAAAAATTTGGTCTTTGCTAAAAGAACTGTTTTCTCATATATTAGTCAGGATACAGCAAGCTGGGCAGCGGGATCGTCCTTGAGAAGATGTACAAGGCAGAGAAGAACGATGAACTCATTGAACTTTATCCCCATGTCATCGTTGATGTCACATGCCTCAAAAAGATCGTTGATCTCCTCCTCCGAGAAAGAAATCTCCAGCTTATTAAAGCAATGCCTCAGCTCTTCCTTGTCTATTATGTTGTTTGAATTATCATCTATCAATGAAGAGTCAAGACCGTAAGAATCCACAGGACCAATTAGTTGCTCCCATTGACAAGCGGATGTTGAAGTCTAGTGCTTACCGAACTGTTCGAATATAGATTTGCATTTTCGAAAGCTTTCGTCGATTTTGGGAAACTTCAGAATTATGCTGTTGAACGACTTCATCTTGCTACCTCCAGATGCCCTCCTCTGCATAGCTTCGACCATCTTAGCCTCAAGTTTCGTCTCAGGTACCCATGCCTTTTTAGGGGAATTACCTTTTCCTATGATGCCACCCATTGTAATTGGCGGAAACTAATATTAGGATACTCTGCAAGTAAGGACCTGCATATATATATGAGAAAAAATATAGGTCAGAGAGAAAACTATTTTAATCCATCTTTTAAGCGACAGATGTAATATTTGTTCTGCAGTACTTGTAAACTTTAAGGTATTCACATATTCCGAATGTTTGATCTCCAATAACTTCCCCCCAAAGTTTAAAGACCAGAAATCTAAGTACATATTTACGGTTACTCCACATAGTACCTGGATCCAACTGCCATGCCAAGAAAATTTTACTTTTTCAAACATTAATGAAGCGGTTACTTCTGCAAGTGCTACCAGTTTATCAGAACAATCTCCAACCAATAACATGTTTACTGAGCATTTTCTGTTGAAAAGACCAGATGATAATAAGTAGAGTAATAAATGCGAAGTCAGCACAAACATTGAAATGAAATTAAACAAGATGGTCACTGCCATTTCCAAAATGAGAGTGAAGTATTCTTTTGTTTAACAGTTGAGCGCACAGGGCACTTACCTTGGATTGCCACTTCAAGCCCACCACCACACATAACACCAGATTACAAAATGATGCAAAGAACTAATTGATTATCTCAAATCTAGAAGATCCACCAGTGAATGTGTTCACTAAAAACGAACCATTACCATATGAATTGCATCTTGACTTAATAGCCTTAAACAATTTTCTTTCTTTTATGCCAGTGTAAGAGATAAAAGTTTTCTGCAGTATGGACTGGTTATCAATCCGAATGTCCATCAAACATATTAGAAGCTAACTTTTTGATGAATTACCTTCCCACGTCTTGCTAACTAGCATTTAGCCAAACATTTCAAAAGCTCAAACAGTTTGAAGGTGACATAATTCATACTTCAAATCTTAAGAACTCCCCATATTACCAAAACGAATGGGAAAAGCCTAACAAGGGCAATCTGCTGTACCACAGGAGAAATTGTCGATAAGGGAATAGCACCAAACGAGACAGAAAGAGGAAAAGAATGCCAAACTTCCACCCTTCTTCGATACCGTGTCAAAGTTTACTTCTTTTTTTTTTTTTTTGGGTGGTCAAATTCGAATAAATCTCTCCAAAAGCTTTAGCCGCTCGATTAATTTGATGCTCGTCGTGGCTCTTCCTTTGTCTCTTTTGTGGGTACTCGCGGAACAGAAACAATCGGAATATCGTAAACAACAAAGTGAGGAATTTCCTAGAAAGAGCAGATTACGAGACAAGAACGGGGGAACGAGGGCTCACCTCAAAGCGATCAGAATCGAAGACACAAAAGGACCGAGCGAGGCCTTTTTCAATTCCCCATGAGATTTTCCCCAGCTTTCAAAACTACCAATTCTGGAAACCCCACTTCGCCGATTCAGCAAACGGAAAAAGGAAAAGGACCGCAGAAAAGGAAAAACAGAGTAAAATTTCTGTCAAGAACGCCGTTCGCAGCGGAAACAAGAAACAATAACCCCGCAGTAGAGAGAGGCGTTCTTTTCCAAAGATAGAAGGAAGAGAGAGAGAGAGAGAGCTCGTAGTGATCGTTGGGAATGGAGGCAAGATGAGTGGAGCAGTCGACACGTCTTGCTTGTCGCTCTCTCGATCTGTGTGGCTATTGTGGACGCAGCACTAATCCCTCTCCCATTTGACTCTCCTCCCTCGTTCCTCCCACTGATCCGAGGAAAAACAATTCCTTCCAATCCAAAATAATTTCGCGATTAGATCACAGACAGAGCGAGTCACGTGGGGTCACCCCTTCCCGCCCTTCCCAAGAATTGCTCTCCCTCCATCCCTCTCTCGCCCCACAAGTCTTCAACCCAACAATCGGGCGATTCTCTTCTTTCTTCCGGGAATCGGTCGAAACTCTTTTGAGCTCCTAATGGATGTAACGTGATCATGGTACTCCTGTGTTGTCCGGTTTACCGCGCAACTGCTTTGGTTCGCCTCCGGTTATTAAAGGTTATGTCGACGATTTTAATGATATGTTATTTTCACTTTTTGCATAAATAGACGGTTAAAAAATTTGTACTTTTTTAGTTAAACATGCTTAAATTGATGCTTGGAGGCTAACCCTATTGCTAGAAAAGATGATTAGAGAAAACTGCATGGACTTGTCAACTACCCTTGCGCATGTTTGATTCAATGATAAGGAGACTAATGGGCTCGTTCCCGATGTGTCGTAGAAACTTTATTTATTTCGATGTTTAGAAGCGTGGAAACTGCTAATAGTTTTCTCGCATAGATAAATCAATTTGATTGAATGAAGTTTCTTAATTTTATCGTTATTAGGTCTTTGTATTGAGATGGAAAGTGAAAATCGAGCGAAATTCGCTATGATTTGCTCAGGTGGAGCTATTTCCAGGCCTTATATGGCTTGATATGCATATTTTATTATCAATTGATCAAAATGACCTCCTATGTTTAAGAGAGAAAACCAATTTACCCATTCCCCCTACTTTTGTGTCTTCCATCACTATTCTTCACCTTCTATCTTTGTTGCTA
Organism: Psidium friedrichsthalianum; assembly: GCA_019149425.1. NCBI lineage: Eukaryota > Viridiplantae > Streptophyta > Magnoliopsida > Myrtales > Myrtaceae > Psidium > Psidium friedrichsthalianum. The sequence goes on along the minus strand of JAGVVM010004541.1, from coordinate 15,054 downwards.
GCCGACTAAAATATCTTTCTACTTTAAAAAAATGATTAATCGTTAATTAAGCATATCTTTTCTCGTGTTTTGTTTCCCACCATCACCACTTCTTCTCCCGTCTTCTTTCATGGATTTCATCTGACTGCTCGAAATTGATCACCCCTAATGAACAGGCGATTGATCTTGTTTCAAGGTTATTTCGGCCAATTACTAGTGAAAATGGTGCACGGTGCACCAAGCTAAAGAGGGGGTGGAAATAGGCCCACCCTATTAGCATTGGCCACTCTTTAAATGGGCCTAATATACCTAGCGAGCCCATGCAGATGTGACGAAGGCACGAGGGAGAAAGTTACCCTTTTACCCCTCCACCGTAGGTTAATCAAATTGCAATTAGGGAAATTTCAAAAAAAAAAAAATCCGAAGTGAAGTTTGTTTCAAATAAAGGCTCAAAGCATCATTATTATCTAAAGAAGGGCCTGAAGTGGATTAGTTATTTCAAATAAGGGTTTGAGCTTGTCGGGCGACTAAAATTTTCTGATCGATCAAGGGTACTTTGTCAAAAATGCAATTTTAACCTAATTTCATTAGTTAAATTAAATTAAAAATTAAAAAAAGCTAAAAACTAAAAAAAGAAAAAAGAAAAACATAGGTGACGAGGTCGCCCTGGCACGATGGGGTACCGGCCACGACCCTCCCAAATCTAGGCGAGGGGTCACTAGCCCTTGCCCAATTCCGACGGCAAGTCGCCAGACCCCCCCTTGGTGGTTGCCCTTTCCTTTGCTGACCCTAGCAACTCACCACCAAAACTGGGTGGCCCTCTCTGAGGCGCAACGACCTTGGCGACAATGGCCATCACCCCACCAGCATGAGGGCGATGGCCACAGGCAGGAGGGCAGCCCCCTCCAGCCTGTTTTTTTTTTTAATTTTAGTTTTTAATTTTTGAAAAACTCGAAAAAGGAAAAAAATAAAATAAAAAATTCAAATGATCATAATGTCCCTATTAAATAGTGAGTTAAGCCTTTTTTTTTTTTAGATTGATAAGGTCACTTTAGGCTCTTATTTAAGGTAATAATGATATTTCAAGCCCTATTTAAAAAAAAAATTTGAAGTCACTAGGGCTTATTTTTGAAATTTTTCCCTTGCAATTATAATGTCCTTGAAATGATTTCCAAAAGAAGAAATGTAAAATGCCAAAGTGGACCTTCCCTATAGTTTGAGAGAAAAAAGAAAAGATGATCCCGTCGATAAACGAAAAAGAAAGAAGTTATCATCTTTCTTATTGGATTTCAAATGTGATTAGAAAAATAGGAAATCGATTTAATTAATTTAAATTGCATCCTAAATCTAACCAAATAATCCGTGGACACGTGGCCAAAAAAAATCACGCACACCCGGTTCTCTCCCCCCCTTACACGTCTCACAGCCGTCTTCCCCTTCGTCATCTTTCTAGATCTTCAAAATTCTCCCAACTCGCAGCACCGATCGCGAACCCTAGACCTCCACACCGCTCCAGGTTCTTCTTCTCTCTCTCTTCTATCATCGCTCTCGATCCGTCTAGTCTTCAATCTTGTGACTGGAGTCGTCTCTTTTGTGCGCTCGTGCTGGGTGTGCTCATGTGTTCGCTTGTGTAATTCCGCCTGGTTTCGTCCTTTTCCGGCCGTAATCGTGGCTTTGATCATCTGGGTTTTTGCGTCTGTACCTCCTCGATGATGATTTGTTCTCTTTCGCTCCTTTGTTTTATTCGATTGTGTGTATTTCATTGGGCGTCTGCTAGGGTTTTTTTTTTCTTTTTGGGGGAGGTGGGTCGGCTTTGACCTCCGAGTGATCCGACGAAAGTAAAATTCGTTTCGGTTTTTCAAGTGTCTCCTCGTATGTGAATAGGCGGTACTTCGTGCACTTGTCCTAGCTTCAGTAGTTTTTTTTTTTTTCATTAGAGCTTCAGAGTTTCAGTATGATAATGATTTTGTGGAATTGGATAATTAATTCGGTTCCTTTTTGAGGTTTACTTGTTGCTGCGTCAGTTTAAACCTGAGTAGTTCTGGTCTGATGATGGAATTGATGAAAAATGAGGATTAAGGATATTGATTGCGAGTTTTTTTTTTTTTCCTTTGATCGTATTTGATGTCGGCGGAGGATTTAGCTTACAAGGACTTTCTGAAGTTGGTTAAATAATGATATGGGGTTCTGATATTCTGTTTGTGCATAAACAAGTGAGGGCAATGACTCCCTGGAGATGACAAAACTATTGACTGTTATGAAGTTCTGGGTGACCGTGCTTTGCATTTGCATGGAATTGAAATTTGCAGCTGATAGCTTCTGCCCTATGTTGCATGGACACTCCTTTGAGAGCATTTTTCACATGTCGGACGCGACATGTGTCCAATACGTGCCAGACACGGCCGGACACGCTCAGACATGCTCGGATGCTTGTCTGAGATTCTGACATGCGGTCAACAATTGGGCCACGCTGATACTCGTGTGTCTCAGGGGTAATTTGGGAAACCAACAGGAAAAACTAAAAGGGAAAGAAGAAAATCAAAGAGAATGAAGCCGTTCCCACTGATCATGAGATCAAAACAAATGGAGATTGGCATTGATGAGAACAAGAGGAGAATGAGGAAGACGAAGGAGTACTTACAAGTTGAAGCGTCGGATGGAGCTCGGCTCTCCTCTCTTATCTCTTTGCCCTTGCTCTGTCGGTGAATGACAACTACGAATACTGTGGAGGAAGATGAGGCTTTCACGAGGCATGGTTTGCCCCCCAAAATCGGGTGCCCTAATTTAGGGACTGGCCCCTTCCAGAACGATTCGGATGCTTTTGTAGCGTTGGAAGTGGGCCTTGGACTTGGTCAAATTGCCCCCCCTCCCTCTCTGCCGAAATGTGTAGCGTTGGGCTGATATTTCATGCGAGGGTTATGCCATTGATCGTAACCCTTGCCCTAAACTTCAAGTTTCTTGTAGAATTTCAAGCATCCATTTGTTTTGCAAAAAATTAATATTTTTAAAAATAATTATTTATATCACTTGAAATAATTATTTCATAAAAAAGGGATATGCGCACTGAAAGTCTAAGAACTTATCGCGAAAGCGCAGTTGAGTCTTAAAACTTATAAAAAAGTACAATCAAATGCTAAAACTTGTCAAATTAGTGCAATCATGTCATTCTATTGGCTTTGTCTAACTTGGTTACTGGACAATGCCAACGTGGCCTTTTTATGATATTCTTTTTCCTACATGACAATTATGTGGCTGAAAGATAAAGAAGAGGCTCAAATGACATTTTTTGGTCTAAATATGATTTTTTTTTTTTGGTGAAATGGGGTTTGTTTTTCATTTATTGTTAAATGTTAAATTTAATGGTGGAATGTGGATTGCTTTTTTATTTTTATTTTTTCCTCTTCAAGTTTTGTGGATTGTTGGAATGAAATGTAGTTGAATTTTTCAATCCGAAACATTGGCAGAATGGAATGTTGCTCTTTAGCCTTACATGCATTTCTTATTTGTGTTCTTCATGATGTATATAAAAATATACATATAATGTACAACGTATCCCAATCTGTAGGAATTCTCTATTTTTTGAGGATTCACGTGTCGGCATGTTGTGTGTCGCGTCGTGTCGTGTGTTGTGTCGGTGCAACATAGCTCCTGCCTATGATTGGTTTGGATGGTATGCTTAAGTTTTTGGAATTCGTCAATATGAGAATTTTTATTTCAGGAAGTAGAGGCTTCAGGAGCTCTTGACTTTGGGATGGCTTCGAAGCGGATTAACAAGGAGTTGAAGGACCTGCAGAAGGACCCTCCTGTTTCTTGCAGTGCTGGTTTGTATTTTTTAGATGCTTAAGTACTTATCTTTGATTGATTAAAATGAGAAGCTGGGAAGCTGTTTGTTTTTATATTCTTAAGTCATCAATGGTGTGTACATATTCTATGATAATCTATATGGAGACATATCTGTTTGTGTGGGCTTTTTGTTTGGGATGTGATGGTGTATAAATCACCAATGTAGGTGGCATAGTTCTTCAATAGACAAGGTTTTTCAACCATCTGATGACAGACATTTATAGAAATGGGGAATGCAAGCTAGTATTTGCACATGCATCCTTGTCGCCATAAGGTTATGTATACGTTAGCACCTCTTTTTCATGTGATGTGAGGATATATACTACTGAGGACCTTTGTTTTAGGTTATGATATCAGGTTTAAGCTTTTAATTTTCATTGTTCAAATCGAGCAGATGGCGAGGTTTTGGGCTGATTTTGAAAGGCAATTTGTTATTTTTCTTCATCCCATCGTTATTTTCTTCTTGTGCTCAGGTCCTGTTGCTGATGACATGTTCCATTGGCAAGCAACAATTATGGGTCCTACAGAGAGCCCATTTGCCGGGGTGTGTTCCTTGTGTCCATTCACTTCCCACCCGATTATCCATTCAAGCCGCCCAAGGTAACTTTAACCTCATTTATCTCATTGGACTATGTTGTGACTTGATGTTGCATTGGCATGCATTCCTCTCAGAAATTATTCATATCTTGGCATTGTAATTGGATTCTGCCAACTGATGCCTAGTCAGTTGAGTTCTATGTAACATTTCTGGATGAGAATGTATGCATATGCTTGACAGGTTTCCTTTAGGACAAAAGTTTTCCACCCCAATATTAACAGCAATGGTAGCATTTGTCTCGACATTCTCAAGGAACAATGGAGCCCGGCCCTGACAATATCAAAGGTAGTCTTCCTGTCAATTAGCATTACTTGACCTGGATATCTTCAATTAGCATAATGTCCAGTTTTGGCGACTGTCTTGCTTTGCTCATGTGGGGGCAACTGGGAATACATTTGGGAGCCGCTTCTTTCTTGCTCGATAAGGGGCTTCCATCCGCCAGCTCAGATTAAAAGTGCTCTGTTATGCAATTCGGGTTGATTGCCTTCTCTGATTACATATTTTGCAATTGCAGGTTCTTCTTTCCATATGCTCTCTCCTGACTGATCCGAACCCTGATGATCCTCTGGTTCCAGAGATTGCGCATATGTACAAGACGGACAGGGCAAAGTACGAGAGCACTGCTCGATCCTGGACTCAGAAGTATGCAATGGGGTAGGGGCTCTCTTTGGTTATGAGATGCATCATCTTGCTGCCCGTTATTAATTTCACTAAATAAGTAGAAACCAGCGGGGGCCTTTAAATAGCTTTTAGTCGCGGTGTTTTACCTTCTCGATTGTCTTGCTGTTGGATGTGGATGGTCGCGATGTCTCCCTTTTAGTCTGCAAAATACAATTGATGAATTAATACAAGTTCCTGTCTCAAATAGTGGTTTGTGTAATGAATACTTCCTATCGGACGTGTGTAAGATTGCATTGTTTAAGTGGTGGTGATCATTATTTGAGGCAAGTTTCCGAACAGAGAATAAACTTGTTTTTGTTATTAGTTGTCTGGAAAAATGACACAAACGATCCTTAAAGGTTGACTCAAGATATAATGTTGTCAATGAGTTTTTAATTTGTTTAATATGATTTTTGAATTTTAGCTTGATTTGCAATGTCGTCTTTGAACTTTTAATTTGTTTAATGTGATTTATGAACTTTTGATAATATTCAAATTAGTGTCTGGATTATATGAAAATGTCCAATTTTTGGATCACATTGAATAAAATTAAAAGTTCCGAATATCACATTACACATTGGGTTTAGTTCATGAATTATTTGTATTACTGTCCTTGCTTCTTTCTTTGGAAGTTCTTTTGGTCTAGTTTTCTTATAAAGTACTATTTTAACTCGGGTTTAAATTTTAATTCAATCTGTTTTGTTACAAAGTAGCGCAAACTTTAGTTTGAATCTCAAATTTTGTCAAAATTATGGTTGTCGTTTCTTTTTTATCGATGCTAAATCCGGATATCCTTTGAGTTTTTCAAACTATTGGTGTCATTAGGTTCTCGACAAGTTTTTCACCTATTGATGTGAATTGATGTTAAGTTTTTCACCTATTGATGTGAATTGATGTTGTTAAAATGCAACGTAACGTTTCACTTGTATTTGATACTCGGCGAGAGAGTGTTGATGCGGAAGAATCGCACATAGTGTTGAGTTCTAGATTTATTGCACTTTTCATCCTGAACATGGCATGCATGAACGTGGATAAAATTGTCAAAGAAGTTCTAAATTTATTGCACTTTTATTAATTCAATTCTAAACCTTTTAATTTTTTCAATTAAGTATTAAATTTTTTGTATTTATGTTAATTCAATCATATATTATTTATTTTTTTGCTAATTTAGTCTTAAATGTTTTGTAATTGTGTCAATTCGACCCATGTAGTTAATTTTGGCTGATTGATATTGACGTGGAAGCCAACTTTTGTTGGCGTGGACAAAATTTGATATATTTTAATATTTTTTTTGAATTATGTTATCGTTTTCATTTTTTCTTCCTTCGGTCGGTCATCGGTGAGATCGCCTTGCTGTCGCTAGGTGAGGCGACCTCACCTAGGCTAGATCTGGGCGAGGTCGACCTTGCTTTGCAATTGGTGAGGCTCGCCCCTACTTGAGGTTGGCAATGACGAAGAAGAAAGGAAAAATGAAAAAAATAATTAGAATATTATTAAAAATTTTGACATTAGTGTCAATCGGTTAAATGAATTGAATTGACATTAATACAGTAGGTTTATGATTTAATTAATAAAAAAATTAAGATCGAATGGACACAATTATAATAAATTTATAACTCTTTCGATAATTTTTTGTAATTTAAGTCGTCACTTTGATCTTGGTTCCACGATATGTGACACTGTGGTCTCTTTATACAATAGATGGCATACAATTAATTGCCAAGAGCACCCAAACTTCAAAAACAAGAAAAATTAAAAGAAAAAAAATCAGTGGAAAGCAATTTTTTTGAAAATCATTTTTGATTTCGTACTCACCTATGTCTTATTTAAGGCTCTGAGCAGTTGCCATCTCGGCGTGTTGCAACTTGGTCCTATTTCGAAAGTCAATATAATTTTTTTTTAATAACCGTCGTCGTGTAAATTTTTTAGTAAATTTTCAGAAAGTTAAAAAAAAAAAAGTTATGTATAAATTTGCGGGTGGACATTTACATGCTGTGAAACTTTCAAACATTTGAGATCCGAAATGATCCAAATGCCGCGAACCAGTGTTTGACAAAAGCAAAGCGTCGAAAATGGAAATCACTCCAAACAAATTCTTAACCTAATAAGAAATTTCAATCTCACCGTGATATAAAACACCCAGATAATTGCTGATAGGGAAGTTAAAATCATTGAGATAAGCGTTAATCTCGTGAAAAATCTCAACTTGATACGTTTGCGATAAATTTATTTTTTAGACCTTTTTTACTATCAAAAACCTTAAATCAGTACATATGTGATAAATTTATCTCAAAATTAATTTTTGATAATTGAAAACCTGAAATTGGGACATTGGTAACAAATACATCTTAGGTTGGTTTTTGTTAATTTTGATTAATACCACAAAAAATTTCAAGCTAATTGTCATATGTTATTTAATTTAGTAATTTGACGTCAAAATGTGACGGAAATTGACGGACGGTAAATTTGTAGTAAGTGGACATATTTAGGGTTTTTTACGGTCAAAAACTTAATTTATGTTAAATTTATTATAAAAGTATCAATCTAGATTTTTTTTTTTTTGGGTGGTATTAACGTGTGAGATGATTACGTCTAGAGAGATCCGTCGATGTCATATATGTCTGAAATTTCGCAAATTGGATAAAGATAATTGGCACTGCTTGCTCTCTCTGGATTTGTCGGGAATCGGGATCCTTTGGCTTTCACCGTCAATCGCTGTCGCCTCCCTATATACATCGCTTTTTCCTTTTCTCTTTAGTGAATACCCCTCGGCATCAATTTCGCTTTGAGGAATCACGCAACGCAGTGTTGTCGCGGAAGATTTTCCGTTTTCCAGATCGATCCGCCTCTCTCCAATCGCACGAATCCGCCAAGGTGTTGTTTTTTCCTTTGTTCGATTCGATTTCGTCGCTTGAGAATCGATTCCGCTTCTTCGAATTTCATTAACTTGCGGTTTTAGCTGTAGGGTTTTACATTTTGCCGAAGGCGGTTTGGCTCTATTTGTGTATTGAGCTTGTTTGGATCGTATGTTCAGTGGTTTGTGCACGCGTGCTTTTGTCCCGCGTCGTGCTGTTGTTGTTGCTGCTGCTGCTGCTGTGATTGTTCATCGTCGTCGAGATTGAGATTCTGGTAGGGATTATGTTGATGGGTGCTGTTTGTGTAGAGTTCGGCGAATCATTATCTGGTGCATGTGGAAGGGTGTTGTCAGATAGTTGTTCCTACTGTCTTGCTGTTCGTGTTGTTAAAGAGTATTACAGTGATGGGATGGAGGAAACAAAATAGCATAAATCGATTGGTTCTGCATTCGCGTTGCTGGAGAGTGGACAATTGGTTCTATATGGCTACGTGAGCCCCATGTTCGACCTCCTCCCCTCCTTATACTGGCGATAAGTGTGATTGGCGTTCGATTTGTTGTTTGTTTCTTTCTTTTGTGGTTTTGGGTCACAAGGGAAGTTGAGCTCCGGGGTGTAGATCAGTGTATCTGGTTTATGTGCACGAGAGGAAAATTGTTATAGCTCATGTTTCCTTACAGTATCAATTGCTGCGCTATTTTTTTGCCTCATGGAGCTGTGCTGGTGAATGTGCTTTTCAGTTCTTTCAAAAAAAAATTTTTTCTGGTGTTCATATGTTCTTCACCCTCCTCCCCTCCTTGTTTTTTTCATTGTGCACTCTATGGCTAACTGTGTAGAAATGTCCACACGATTTTATTTAATGTAGCTTTCTCTGTTTGTTTTTGGTGATAAGTCAACTTGCTTGTCAATAGGTTCATTTTTGGGATAAATATGTCCCATTACCAAGGGGACGATGGTGAGTATGTGGCAGACGACTACGAAGCAGAAGATGTTGATGCCGATGAAGAGTTCCGTGGTAGAGAAGTGGCCGACCCAGAATCGGATGTTGATGAATTAGACTTTTCGGTCAGTAATCCGTTTTGTTATCCTTTTCATTGTATTGAAGGCTTGATTCGTTTTAATTTGTGTTTCAAGCATTTGGAACAGTTTTTCAGTTCGGCCATTACATAGCAGTGTCTCATTTTTGCCCTCTCTCTCCCCCATTCTACTCGCGGGGTGTTTCTCTTATGCAGAATAGTAGATTCACCGATACTACTGCTGATCAAGCAAGAAGAGGAAGAGATATTCAGGGAATTCCTTGGGAAAGGCTTAGCATCACAAGGGAGAAGTACCGGCAGACTAGGCTAGAACAATATAAGAATTATGAAAATGTTCGCCAGTCTGGAGAGAAATCAGGGAAGGTAAAAACAGTTTGTTTTGCGAACTTTTCCTCTCTTTTTGACACCCATTTTGATCAATGGGGAATAAAAGGGATTGCAGGTGCATTTGTTGGATCAATGTCAGTCTAACATTCATTTGATGTGGGTGTCTACTTTACAGGATCGCACAGTTACTGAGAAAGGCAACTCATTTTATGAGTTTAGACGGAACTCAAGGTCTGTCAAATCTACTATTCTTCATTTCCAGGTAAGTGGAGGGTGGTTTTGGATCCAATAGCTGTTGGTTGTCTATGTTGGGTTCTGAAGTTTGAATTGATATCTGCATGTCGAAATAAATTGGTCATTTCAGCCCATGGTATGACAATCAGTAGTGGGTTTCTTTTATTGACTGGGCTAGTTAAAAGTTTTTACAGTTGTGTGGTGTGTTTGACTTATCATTACCTCCATCTTTTTTGGTCATTGTAGTTGAGGAACTTGGTTTGGGCGACATCAAAGCACGATGTGTACTTGATGTCAAACTATTCTGTCGTTCATTGGTCTTCATTGACGGGCAAGAAATCGGAAGTTCTTAATCTCTCAGGACATGTGGCACCAAATGAGGTGGGTACTTTTCATATGTCACTCTATCAAGGTTTATGGCTATTGTGAGCTACTGATTAAAGAGATAAATCCTGTTCTCAGAAACATCCTGGAAGCTTATTGGAAGGATTTACTCAGACTCAAGTTAGTACTCTAGCAGTAAAGGATAGATTTCTAGTTGCAGGCGGGTTTCAGGGAGAGCTCATATGTAAGGTAAATTCTGTAATGGTGGATTTAGATTGCGTTAAAAACTCTCTCTATATTTAGATGATTGCATATGAAAAATTTTAAGATCGGGGGTTCTTCATGAAATATTCAATTATTTGGCTTAAACATTTGATTTGGTAAGTTTTCTTCATGGATGCTCTCAAATATGATTTATAGCTGTGATTTTCAGATATATTGTTTTTAATGCGATAATCAAGGAATTACCTTGGCTGCAATTACATTAAATAAAAAAGTGCTGTGAGCTAAACATTGGTATATCTGTCGGTAAGATATTATCGCTTATCCTGTTGGTGTGCAGTTTCTAGATCGGCCTGGAATTAGCTTCTGTTCCAGGACAACTTATGATGATAATGCCATCACAAATGCAGTGGAGATATATGTCAGTCCCAGGTCCAGATTTTCTACCTCAATGATCTTTCTCTCTCCAAATCAGTTCTGTTAAATATGATGCTAATTCCTCTTATTTAATTTTCAGCGGTGGAATTCACTTTATAGCATCGAACAACGACTCTGGAGTCCGAGACTTTGATATGGAAAATTTTGAACTGTCTAAACATTTCCGTTTCCCTTGGCCTGTGAATGTAAGGGTTTTGCCATTTTACATCTTTGTGATCTGAGAGATGGTTTTCAGTTGATAATTCTTGTTGGTCACTTTTGTGAGAGTGGGTATCTGTGTCTTATTTGGTTGCAGCATACTTCTTGAGCCGGATGGGAAGGCTCCTGGTCATAGTTGGCGATGATCCTGAAGGTATTTTGGTTGACTGCAAAACTGAAAAGTAATATCCTCTTCCCACCTTGTCAGCTAGTTAGTTCCTTCAATCTCATATCTTTGATTATTCTTTGTACTAATCAGAGTAGTAATCCTTTGCAGACAATCGCGCGCATTGTGCGGGCATTTGGATTTCTCCTTGCATCGGAGTGGCACCCAGATGGTGTCAGTTTTGCTACGGGAAACCAGGACTAAAACTTGTAGGATTTGGAACATACGGAACTTATCCAAGTCAGATTGCTGTTTTGAAAGGCAACCTTGGGAGCCATATTACGTCTATCCGCTATACATCGGATGTGGCCGGTATATGGCGATGGCAGAACCTGCAGATTTTGTCCATGTCTACGATACAAAAACTGGGTATGAGAAAGAGCAGAGAATAGATCGACTTTTTTTGGCGAGATATCTGGCATGTCGTTCAGTCCCGATTCCCGAGTCACTCTTTGTCGGAGTGTGGACCGGGAGCGTATGGTAGCCTCCTCGAGTATGGCCGGCGACGGAACTTCTTGTACCTCGACTCCCTCATCTGAGTAGAATGTGAGGTCATTGTTAATAATTTTCTTTGGCCTTTTGGATGATAATGTGTGAGTGCGTGGACAGAGCATGGTGCATAGGATGGTTTCATTTGTGAGGGTGAAATATTGTATATAAGTCATTAAGAGTTCCGATTTCTTACAGGCTTCTACATCCTGCAGAAGATCTCCTCCCAAATGGCATATACCTCCATTGTCATAGCTTGAACATAACATATAAGTAGAATGCCTGTCTTAAGCGTAGAAATTTGTTTGCATTTTTAGCAAAAATGCTTCAGGCATTCGCTGGAAGAGCATAAAGCATTTATCATGAGCTCTTCGCCTTAATCATTTGTCTTAATTATATAATTAATAACATTAGGCCACTCAAATTTGTTGATATGTGCATTTAAGTTGGCTGCTAATGTGATTTAATTGATATAGGATTAGAGGTTTACTATAATGATTAAGGCGAAAGAGTCTGCATTGATAAATGCTTTATGCTTCGCGCTAGGCGCATTGCTGAAGCATTTTTGGGGCGAAAAATGCTAATACAAAATTTTTTTTCGCCTACTCTTAAGTCAGGGGCATATCTTACTTATATGTTTATGGTTCAAGCTATAGACAATGGAGGTTATGCGCATTTGGAGTAAAAGAATCTCTGTAAAAAAAAAAAAAGATGTAGGAGCCTAGTAAGACATCGGATAACTCTTAATGTACCTTATATACAATTTTCATCTTCGACAAAATGGAACGCATCCTATGACCATGCTCTGATCCACGTTGCACTCGCACGCGAAAGTTATTATTTAAAAATTAAATATATTAGAATTAAATGCGATGCAAAAGGTCCTATAATAGAAAATTTTTACTATATGGAGCCTGGCACATTGCTTTACTCAGATGAGGAGTCGAGGTAGTAAAGAAAGATAAAGGGAAGTTCCGTCTAGGCCGGGGCCATATACTCGAGTAGGCGAGCGCATACTGTCGCGTCTGCTCACATCCGACAAGAGTGACTGCGATCGGCATGAACGCGACGATGCAGCAAAGAAAAAAATTTCTCGCCAATTAGAAGAAAAGTCGATCTCCTGCTGCTTTCTCCATAACCCAGTTTTTATCGTAGACAATGGACTATAATATCTGGCAGGTTCTGGCCATGCTCATATACTCGGCCTATCCGATGTATAGCGTTATAGACGTATGGCTGCCAAGGTTGCCTTTTCAACTAGGCAATCGACTTGGATAAGTTCCGTCATGTATGTTTCCGTTGCAGAATCTACTAAGTTCTTGTCGCTGGTTTCCCGTAGGTAAAAAAAAAACAAAAAGCTGACACCATCTGGGGTGGCTCACTCGATGCAAAGTAGAAAAGAAAAAGGGAAAAAAAAGGGGGGAAAATAAAATGGGGGAAAAAGGAAAAAAAAAAAAAAAAAGGAGGGGATGGAGGGGGGGGTAAAAAGGGGGGGAAAAAGAAAAGGCGGAGGGGGGGGGGGGGAGTAAATCCAATGCCCGCACAATGGCGCCGATATGTCTGCAAGGATTACTAGCTCGAGGTAGTAGCTAAGTAGATCGAAAGATATTGAAGATTCGAAGGAACTGAAGGGGCTGACAGTAGGTGTGGTAAGCGGATTATTACCTTTTCCAGTTTTTGCGTCAACGCAAAATATCTTGTCAGGATCATCGCTCAACTATGGAGCCTAGGTAGCTTCCGCATCGCGTGGGGGGCTCAAAGAAGTATGGCTGCAACTAATGAGGACAGGGCAGATACGGCCCACTCTCTAGCAAGAAGTGATGGCGCATACAAGAATTATTCATATACTGAAACACAATCTCTCAGATCACCTGATAGAAGGAATAATGCAAAACCCTTACGATTCACTAGGCCAGGAGAAACAGGAATGTTTAGACAGTTGCAAAATTTTCGCATATCGTAAAGTCTTTCGACTCCCTAGAGTCGTTGTTCGAGTGCTATAGTAAGTGAATTCCACCATCTGGGAAAATTAAATAAGAGAGAATTGAGCATCATTATTTAACAGAACTGATTTGGAGAGTGAGAAATGATGCATTGAGGTAGGGAAAATGGCTGGACCTGGACTGACATATATCTGCCACATGCATTGTGATGGGCTTATCATCATAGTGTCCCATGATAGAGAGGCTTGATTTCCGTCAGGCCCCCTCCCCCACCCCACCCCGGGCCGTCTAGAAATGCGACACCAATTGCAGGATACAGTCGATAATATCTTAACCTGAACAGATATGACCAATGTTTAGGGGGCTGGCACAGGCACTTTTTTATTTGAATGTAATTGGCAGGTCAAAGGTTATTCATTGATTATCGTGGCATTATAAAACAATATATCTGAAAATTCGACAGGCTTTTGATACAATCGATATTGAGAGGTCATGCTCTATGTAACGAAACACTGTGTGACCAAATGCAAATGTTTACAGCGAAATAGTTGAATATTTGCAAATGAGAACCCGCTCGATCTTAAAATTTTTCATATGGGCAATCATCTAAATATAGGAGAGTTTTTAACGCAATGCTAAATCCACTGTCGATATACTAGAATTTACCTGTACATTATGGAGGTGCTCTTCGCTGAAGCTGCGCGGCCTGGCAGACTAGAATCTTATCGCCTTTATCTGCTAGATGTTACTGATACTGGAGTCTGAGTAATCCTATCCGGATAAGGGCTTCCAGGATTGTTTCCTGAGAACTATTGGGGGGAGCGAAGAGAAAATTTATTCTCTTTGATAAGAATCTCAGATAGCTCTAGCAATAGCCTAATAAACTTATAGAGGGTGACATATGAAAAGTACCCTAGTCGGCTCATTTGGATGCACATGTCGCTGAGAGAGATTAAAGAACTTCGTTGATTCTTTGCCCGTCAATGTAATGACGTATGAAAAGCAATGGTGATCGACAGAATAGTTGACATTGCAAGTAGCACATCGTGCTTGATGTCGGCCTAACCATAGTTCGCTGGTCATTCTATAAATTAATAAAGGAAAGCATGACCAAAAGAAAAAAAGAGAAAAAAAAAATGGAACAAGATGGAGGCAAAAAAAAAGTATATGATTAAGTCGAAGCACTCACACAACTGTAAAACTTTTACTGGGGGCTCCAAAAGTCAATTAATAAGAAATCCGCTACTTACTGATTGTCATACGATGGGGCTGAATATGACCATTTATTTGCGACATGCAGATTATTCAATTCAGCTTCTAGAAGCGGCGCACATAGCCATCCTAACGCTATTGGATCGCATAACCACGGCGGCTCCACTTAGCTTGGAATATGAAGACTAGTTGAGATTGACAGACCTTGTAGTTCCGTCTAAACTTAAATGGTTGCACTGGTCTCAGTACTGTGCGATCCTTGTAAGTAGACTAGCCCACCTCAAATGATGTTAGAGCTGACATTGATGACGCAACAAATGCACCTGCAGTCCCTTTTATTCGCGGCTTGATCAAAATGGGTGTCAGAAAGTAAGAGTAAAGTTCGCAAAACAAACTGTTTTTAGGCGCTTCCCTGATTTCTCTCGTGCAGACTGGCGGAACATTTCATATTCTTAATATTGTTCTGAGCGCTTAGTCTGGCGGTGACTTCTGGGCCTTGTGATTGCTAAGCCTTGACAAGGAATTCCGCGGG
>JAGVVM010004540.1:0-22703 GCA_019149425.1 Psidium friedrichsthalianum | reverse complement strand
CCCAGGAATTTTCTCATGCTTGCATATTCTATTTTCAAGCAAATACATTTTCATAAAGCATGACAAGTTGTTTGAAATTGCCACATTTGCATTATGCTTACACATTTTATGGTTTATGCATGACCATTCCACATGTTTAATTTGCCAACTCTGAATAGGGAGCGTAAGCTATATATGATGCACCGAATGTACAGAATGGGGCATGACAGGATGATAAAAGGCAAGCCATTTCCACACACGTCCTGCATCTTAATCCCCATGAGTTGAGCGATAAATAGCCCGTATTCCTCAAGGTAAAAGGGTTTTCTCGCAAAAGGTACGATAGCCGAAGTGAAGGTGGCATTCAATTCTCTATCCAAACACTACAGGTGTCCATTGGTTAACCCCCCTTGAGCGGCAGTTTCATTTCCTTACCCCTGTCAAGAACCACCCCACGTCGGGGCCTAGCGGAGGTAATTCCAGCAGCAGTATGAGGTAAATGGTTAGAAATTTTCTTGCTCGGACTAACATCAATCTTCGGGTATTTCTTTGCATTATACTCAAACGTTAATTCAAGTGTCTTAGGATGACGAAGAGCATTTGTTTCTCTATCCTATACACTTATATCCCTTGCATAGCCCACTTGAGCCTGGAAATTCATTTCTTCAACCCTTATTGGTGATCATTGCTGTTCTAAGATGAAGACAAGACCATCTCCAAGCAGAAGGACTCAGAAAAGAATCGGGTCAATAGAGAATTCTCGAGTGAACTCATCTTGTAGGTTAGATTGTTTGTATAATGTCTAGCATCATTTTTGTAAAATATCTTGTTGTTGTAATTCCTTACAAAGAAAAGGATTCAAAATCATGAGATTGTCAAAAAAAAAAAAGAAGCAAGTGCAGCCTAAAAGAAAAGAGGGACCGCTCCAAAAAAATTGAGACATCAGGAAAAAGAAAAATCAAGACGATGCAAAAAAAATTTCAAGATGTCAAAAAAAAAAGGGGGAGTTGGGAGTAAGAAAATCAAAGGCTGATTCCACAAAAAGTTCTGGGCAGTAAAAAGCAAAGTGCCTATCAAAAGCAAGGCCAATGCCCGTTCAATCTTTGTTCATTTGTAAAGTATTTTCGAAGTTTGAACGTACATTTTTGTATGTTACTTTCCTTGTAAATCTCCAACGGGGACTGGTTGTAAAGAAGACTCCCCAGAGAAGTTAGCTTGCAAAGTGCAATTCCTAGCAAAAGATTACCATCCCTCAGGCAATGATGAGATCCTTTGAAGATTATCCTAGAAAGGTCAAGATCGATGACAAGTCAGCAATGATCATCAACATCAAGCCCTTCTCATATACTTTCTGAGCTAAACAAGCCTTTTGTTTCTCATTCCCTAATCCTAACCTACGTTATAACCCTTGAAAGTCTCTTCAGATTACGGCACTTAAGTTAATACAGAGTTGAATGATTTTAAGTATTGCTCGAAGAGGTACGAGCAAGATTATTTCTTTCTCATTTTTGCAGGGTTCTTGACTTGTAAACCCAGAGCAGATAATAAAGAGTTCCTTTTCAATGGCCTTGACTCGACAAAGAGTCCCCTTTGCTAAACCATTGAACCAGCCTACATTACGGTCCTAATCAAAACCTCAAGATCGGCTCGGTTGTACCAATTGCGAGATTACTCAAACCCTTGTCGAATACAATGATGGTAAGATTGAGTGATTTTCTTGAATCCTGCAGCTAGGATAAATAGCTTTTCTCGAGAGTGAGAGAAAGCCCTTTTGGACTGAAGTCCCCCATTCAGATCACATTCGAGGCCATTTATGAAATAATGACCTCCCTAAATAGAATTGGTAATGCAAACTTGACAAAAGCGTTATGCATAATCCACATTATGAGTTACTACATCATACATAGAATGTTTCTAATCATTGCAAACTCAGCTGAGTAGTTTTGCATGAACCCAATTGATGAATTTCAGCATATATGCTTGCATGTGTTATATCTGACATCTTTTGAGCAGATGCATTTCCGATGTTCAAGTTGCCTCCCAAGGTCTCGAAAGTTATCCGAGATTGTTGAATGAACATATCCTGCTAGCAAGTGCCCACCAAGCAACCTTCCAAGTCCTCAGGTAAGTATATCTTCAACCTGAACCTTTCAAGAGAATGAATACTGATGATTTTCAAGGTACTCGAATCCGTTATGGCACATACGATCATTCAAGTATCCACCTTCTTCGACGAAGTGTGATTTTTATGAAATGCATGTCGCATTAGCATTGGTTTTGTTTATGCGCATGATTATACTTCAAGTGAACAAGCAGGTATGTGCAGTCAGCCTATCTATTCCTTGACCATGACTCAGAAAATCCAGGTAAGATTTTCTAAATCCTTTTCAAATTGACAGCTCTACCAAATGTTAGTTGTGATTTTGCTCTTATTCAGTTCACAATCGATCTGCTCTTGTGTTCTTGATCATTATCTTTATCAGTTCACGATCGACCTGCTCTCGTGTTCTTGATCTCCATCTTTATCAAATCACGATCGACCTGCTCTCGTGATCTTGATCTAGATATTTACCTAACTCATGATCGACCTGCTCTCATGAGATATTCATCAGTTCACAATCGACCTGCTCTTGTGTTCTTGATCATTATCTTTACCAAATCACGATCGACCTGCTCTCGTGATCTCGATCTCAAAAACCTTTATCGACTCACGATCGACCTGCTCTCGTGATCTCGAAAAACATTCTACCGACTCATGGTGACTCGATAAAATGATGGTGGTCCCAAGAGACAAAGGTGCAGCTTGAACCATAACTCAAGCACATTTCTCCATTATATATCTTGCGCTGTCTTGCATCAGAATGAGATTTCTGATAATAGATAGGCCCCAGTATCTTGAGATCCATGCATCCACAAGAAGAAGCTTGGAAATCAAGAGAATCACAGCATTATGAGGTGTCTGTAAGATCGATATTTCATGTGTGATCCATGTGCAGGTTTCTCTAATCCATTTCCTTGGAGTATAGAAGTCTTGACATATGTTATTTATAGTTCTGCATATCATTCATGACTTCATTTGCATAGAAAATGGGATCAAAAACTCCCGAAAAAAAAATCATCATTCATTTCATTTGCATTGTCAAAAATTTAGGTTCAATTTGGTCTTTGAGCGAAACCTCTGCGAGCCTCCACTCAAAGAGGGGCAGCTGTTGACACCTAAATTTTGATTTATATATTGCACAAAATTAAGAATTAATTCTCACCAAAAAATTTCCTCATGCATTGCATTTTTATTTTTTCTTTATTTTGCATTTTGCATTGACGAGAAGGAGTTAAGGTTAATTCAACAGGTGATTGGGCTAGAGCATATTGCAAAACTCATCTAAGGCTAAGAGAGATGTGCCGAAAATTTAATGGGAATTTGGGCTTGAGTTGAGCTTAAATAAGCCAACTAAAATTCAATTATTGAAAGGGCCTTTTATTAAAGTTTATTAATCGAAAAAAAAGGCCAAAGTTTAAGCCCGCATCATCAAAGTTTGGACCTAGGTTTTCACTATATAAATATCTTTAGGTCACATAAGGGTAGGTGGGGGCGAAGAAAAAAGGTTCTTGGAACGGAGGATATTCAGAGAATTCTCGAGAGCCTTGGAGGAATAACACGCGAGGGAATAGAGCTTCAAGAGCAGCGCTTTTGGCCCGACCAAGCTCCCGAGCGCCCTCCTACATCTCAGTGTCATTCCTGCTCCTTCTGGACGACACAAGCAGCCATGGTGATCTTCGCGCACTGCTCTGTCACCTACCACTGACAGTCCAACCTCCTGATGCCTGTGGTGACCCGTCCGAGCCATTAAAGCTGCCACCTTCTTCCAGTCCGAAGCTGCTGTCCAGAGGCGTTTTTCTTTGCTATTTGGTGCCGAAATAGAGCTGCTGTTGTGGAGGCTTGAGGCTACTGCCTTAGAGGGACTTTAGCTGCTGCAACCGTGTTTTTTTTGCTACTGTCCGGGGTCCAAAACAGCCCCTTTCTTGGACGCTTTTGCTGACTTTTAAATGCAGGATTCTAGGTCGCTGTTCAAGGCTGATTATTATATCTTCTTTATGCAAATTCGCTGCTGATTAAGTGCTGATTTTTCAATCTGTCAAAGTTCAAATTTTGCTGCTGCAAGTGTGTCACAACGAGGCTTTGAATTGGTGCAAACTGACTCCTCTTAGATTTGCTGTCCTTGGCCGTTTGCTGCTGTCCAGAGGCCCAAAAAATACTGCTGTTCGCTGCTCAAAGCCTCATCATTCGGTTATAAATCAAGCTCAAAACGTGCAACTTTGGACAAAATTTCCAGATTGTGCGCGTGCTGGAATTTGGCTTGGAAAAAGGTAAAATTTCTGAATTTTTTGCAATTCATGCTCATTTTACTTAGAGAACTTGCATGTATCTTATATCGTTTTGATGAACATATTCGACTTGCAATTAAAGTGAAAATTTACTCCTTTTCCTGAATTGTGCTAAGTTCAGAAAATTGAATTCCCTTGCTAAAAATTTCTGATTTTTTTTAGATTAATTCATTTGATCATGAAATTGCTCGGATAATCTTGAGGATTGATACAATATGATTGGAAAGAAAATCTTTTCTCAAAGTTAAAACTTGTTGGGCATTTTTCTAAGATTGAATTGGATTAGTTGAAAAAAGAAAAGGAATTTTTGTGAGCCAAAGATTGATTTTCGGCACATGTGTCACCTTGGTTGAATTCGGTATGTCCATGGATGAGTCTTGCTTCGAATTTTATCTCATGAGTGGTTGAGTTGTCTTATCTTGTGATTTTATTGATGTTATCTCTATGTTGTCGATGAGGTTTATTAAATCGAACTTCATCTAATCTTTGAGAAAATTTGAATTGGATAACGTCGGACTTGTTGCGGATAATCCTTTGCTTTGAATGCTTATCTCTAGCATGCGAGTTTGGTTAAGATGTTTATCTGAAAGTTATCTTATCTTATCTCTGGAGAATTTCCTAGGTTTATTTGATTTAAGGATAAGATTTGATTGAACTAGATAAATTATCCAATTTTTGAGAATTATCTGAATCAGTTTCAAATCCTTAAAGATAATTTTCTCAAGCTTGAATTCAAATTTCAAAAGGAAAGGTGGACCCCACTTGAGCACTTTCGGTCACCCCTTCTATTTTTCTAAAAAAAAAGAAATTAAATTAAATTCCTCACTCTGCTTTTTATTTTATTTTTTTTTTGTCATGTTTGATTGTTTGCACATTTTTAAACAAATATGTCCATAATATATGCTCCCTTTGTGCCTAACCCTTCGGAAAATAAATTGCATGCCTTAGCCACGGTCTTGTGGAATGGGACAGTAATTTAGTATAGAATTTCGTGTTCTGCCCTTTGGTAATGAGGGATGATGTTATTCTATACAAATTATCCGCATACTGGCTCGAATCTCCGAGGACGTAGCGGATAAAATTCTTCTCTAGCCCAGATCTTTGGGAATGAGTGAATTTATCGGAAAAATCAAAATTAAAAGGTATATTATGGGCATTTTTGTTTATTTTTGTTCAATCTTTGTATTTTGATTGTTTGCTTCATTAAATAAAAAACCCCCCAAAAAATAATTCTCCTTTTTTCATAGTTAATCATGCCAAAAGTCCATTTTTATGTCATAAACATCATCCAATATAAGTTAAGACTTTGAGAATCATTTTCTTAGATTAAATTGGATGATAACTCTTAAGGCATGTTTCATAATAGTCGTCATTTAATCCAAAGGGTAAAAAAAATCATTTTTGCAGATACATGGTCATTCATGTCATTTTCAAAGGAAAAGTCATTCAATTCACAATCATCAATGGAAAAGGATTTTTCATGAAATTGGTACCAAAAGGGCATTAATTTTTCCAAATTAATGTAATCAAGTCTCCGAACTCATTTTCTCTGGTTCGTAGAAATAAATTAATTCTCCCGTTAATTTATTTAGGTTTCTAATCGACCTACCAAGAACGATTAGTGGCGGCTCCAAATTGAATAAACTTTGCATGAAAAGAACCTAAGTTGCGATTCGGTAGGACTTGGGAGGGTCTGAATTAGGTTAGTCAATTAACCTAATAATCCGTTAGCCTTCGAATGAAAATTTTCAGGTCGCGACAAATTTCATTGCATAAATAGATTGATTTAAATTTCAATTATGCCATATTCGTATGTCTTCGTATCCACATGTCGTATTCGTATTGCAATTTTTTGCATTTTTTGCTTAAAAGATTTGAACCCCAAATTGCGGTAGGCTCTGCCTCATACTTAGTAGTATAAAGATCTTATGTATTCCATCTTTTATATTTTGATTTTCACATTATCAAACCCCAGAATTCGTAGGCCGAGCCACCTGCTAGAGGTCATAACACTACACAGAAGTCATTAACTCACTTCTTCTTTCCGACTTCAGGAATTTTAATGCTTATCTTTATTTACTGCTTTTTATATTTATATCTTTTCATTACATTATATTATCGAATTTATTTGTGAAATCATAGATTTCTTTGACTATTTTTGTGATATATCTATTACTGAACACGTATGCATATCATATCCATGTGTCTATGTTCGTATGCCATAGTTGCATGTCATGTCCGCATCCGTATGTCATATTCGCATATGCTACATCATCATGTCATATTTGTCATGTCATCTATACCACGTCATTATTGGCATGTCATATTTTATGCTATGTCATCTTTGCTATGTCATTTTGTGTCATGTCATTTTTTTTCACGTCATTTTATGTCATTGCATTTTAATTTGTGCCATTGCATTTTAGAGTAATTTTATGCATTGCATATAGTACAACTTTTCATAGATTCATAAAAAAAGAACGAAAACTAACCAAAAAAAAAATATTTTGTGTGGCGCATGCTCCCTGAGCTTACTTGGTTTTTGGATTAATTGTTTATACATCCAATGATAACCTTTGTTAGTGACTTAGATTAAAATCAATTAATATTGACATCTCAAATGATTTTTCATGAAATAAAATGGTATTGAAATGGCATTAGAGTAATCTAGGTAATCAAGTCCAGGACATTGAATCTCTAGTTCGTAGAAGTAATTTAGTTCTCCCATTAATTTACTTAGGTTTCTAATCGACCTACCAAGGACGATTAGTGACAACTCCTATTGAAAATCTTTATATGTTAGATACTAAACAAAAGTTGCGATTCAATAGGACGAGGGAGATTCAAATTAGGTTAGTTAATTTGATTAATTTGATAATCCGTTAACCTGAAATTTCACTGAATTTTAGGTCGCGACACCCGAGCGCTGATATAGCTACCACATGGCAACCACGTCGACAGCACATAGGCATTGTCCAATCAACTTTCGTTGACCAGTCAACATCTCGACAAGAGGGACAACCGAAGTAGCTTCGGTCTTCGATAGGTTACCGGAGGCTCGTTAACACTCGCAAATTGCCCCTAAAACTTCATTGAAAATGCCCGTTCTCATCACCAAACAAATCCTCGCCATCACAACATCAGAATATCTGAAAACTAGAGATTGATTTAGCCTAAAACACCCTAACTAGAACTGGCCGAACCATTCTCCCGTGAAAAATCTACCTAACCGATTCTAATGTGATCTATTCGAAATAAAATAACAGGGAGGTCACAAAGGATCAAAGAAACTTACCTGATCGTTGGTGTAGCTCCACAACATTGCGAAATAGTTTTGTGAGGTCAACTTTGGTTCGGATGTTTGGGAGTTGACTCAGGAAGATCCACGTGATGAAAATGAAAAATCAAGGCAAGGATGCAATCAGCAAGAGCAAAGGAAGATGCAGAACTAAAAATGATGGAGATTAGTGATGGAACGACAAATTCACCATTGCCAAACCTCCAAGCACTCGGCCATGGCACTTGCCTTTTACACAGTGAAGCTTCATTCTGAGGATTTGCAGAGATTTCTTAAGGCTACACGAAGCTCATGGACTGATTTTGAAGGCATGGGGACGCCTGGTTATCATTAATGAAGCTCAGGAAGCCTCCGGCTAAAGCCCCTTCGGCAACTATTTGTGGACTTGCTGGGAGTCCTCTCTCCTTTCCCTCTCTTTGGATGGTTGTTTTTCTCTTTTTTTTTTTCTCTTAATGGGTGCATGGGAATACCGTGGTCTGCCCATATATGTTATTCCAACCCTTTATCCTCTTAGATAACTGCTAAAGGCAGTTACATCTTTTAAGAACGTGACAAAACTTTACGTCTATTCTAACGTTTAAGAGAGAACGACGATGAAACTTCTCCCCTCTCCTCTCGATTGTCAAATGGATGAAATCTTTTGCCGCATCGGCGATATTTAATTTGTGAAAAATCGAGATGCGTTCGTTCTGTGATGTACTTCTCCGATTAGTAATTCAAGTAAGATCTTGGGCTGGTTATTTCCATGTAATTTCGCTGCGTATGTATTGTGAGATTCATTTCCTTCATTGGTATCAGAGCCATATACCTTGTTTCCTGATCATATACGGATTTTGGTGAAATTCATGTGTTTTTTTTTTGTAAATTGGTTTTTTCGGGCTTTTTTGGCTGAGGAGCTTTTTTGCTGATTTCAGCCAATTTTGGCGAGCCATCACTTGGATTCGTACCAGTAGGGTCATCTCACCATGGAGAACAAAAACCCTAATGTATCCTAACATTTAGTTGCTCGTCAGAGAACAATTTTACAATGAAATTTTGCGGACTAAAAGTTCCACGTCCAAGTAGTTATTGCTCAATTTTGGGAAAATTTCTTCACCATTATGACATTCTGGATTTTCGACCCATATTAGGAATTTATAAATAGAATGGATATATTCATTAATACGCTCTATCTAAATCTCACTTTAGCCTGATCAACTCGAGATGACTAACCAAAGAGAAAGGCTATCTAGGACCTTAAAGTACGTGGACCTGATAGGTCGATACGCATATCTCTTAATAGATGCCCATTGGTCGGAGCATTTACTAGAGTCGTTATTTAATGAATTTCGCCATGAAATGAATTCCGATCTTAAATAATCAAATTCTCGTGAATGTTACAGTTGAGGTTTGGATTCGGTAGCAGTTAAATCATCAGTCTGTCCAATTAAATTTTGGACGTCGCGAAGCAAGATGTTAAGTTGGACTTGTACCAGTTCGCCCCTGGTTTGCGACAAACTCCCTAGATCGTGGGTAGTTATATTTGTGGTTGTGAGAGCACGTTAGTTTAGTAAGATAGTTCATCCGAGTTCATTTGTGCTCAATGCTCGATAAATGCATTTAGTACGCACCTCGAGAAAGTGTCTCATCGAAGGTCCCATCAATCAATCAAGTCAAATCTTGTCTAATCCATCATGTCAATCAAAATCCATCAACCAAATCAAATCTTGTCAAGTCAATCTAACATGTCACTCAACATGTCCATCAAGGTACAACCACCCTATACAAACCCCACTCACTTTCTCATTCAAACTTTTTGTCTCATTCCATTTAAGCATGATTGACTCACTCTCTCTCCTTCCCCTCTCCTTCATTTGGCCGAAAATCAGCCCCCTCTCCCTCTCATTTTACTCTCTAGCTCTCCCTCTCTCTTTCTCTTGGATTTTCCTGCTGCTACCCAACTTCAATCGTCTGCCGATGAAAATCTAACAATTTTATGATTTTTGGATATGTTGTAGCCCTATCCGAGATGAGTTCACAAAACTTTGTTTCACTTCGATCCGATAAGATTTGAGCCTCCGTTCGAGCGTTTTCATCATGGTCGCCGAAACTTTTTCTATAGTCAATTTCGTGGTTTGTATTCGGTTGACATAATCTGATCTTGGGACCTAGGGAACTTATATTCATGTCATGTTCTTGTTCTCTAGCTTGATTTGGACTCGGTTTAGCCCTTGGTTAGCCCCGATTTGCACAAACCCACCAGAGACAGTTGTCGTCATCGCCATGAGCTCCGACCAGCCATCGTGTATCCTCCGCCTTCGTCGTCTTTGATCAAATTCATTCCAGTAAGCAAATCCTCTAAGCATGGCCTAGGAATATGGTACGTAGCTTGGTAGGGCTGTAGGGTGCTCGATTAGTTCAAAAGGTTAGAACTTAGGCAAGGATTATAGACCGGTTTAACTCGATCATTGTTGCAGGCTGATTTATTTACCTAGTGGTACTGTTCACATTGCCTTTTGACTATTCATGGGCTGTTGAGAGTTTATCTATAGTGATATAAGGATTGTCTTGATGAATAATGAGGAGAATGGGTGGTTAGAGCTTAAATAGACATGTTCAAGTTTGGTACACTTCTCGAGAGCACGGTTTAAGGTCTGAAAGTTACTATTCACGAGATTAACGTGCTGTTCATGGATTGACTATGGCTGGTATTGAGTGATATATGAACTAATTTGGGTGTTTAGTGAGAGATATGGGACTAATAGGCTAAATTACGTATGTTTAGGCTTAGTACGCTACACGAGCGTGTCATTTAAGGCTCGAGAGTTGCTTTTCATGAGGTTTAGGTACTGTTCACGTCGATATGTTACTGTCCATAAGGCGTCCCATGTGTATTTGTGAGCAATGGTGTGACTCGGAAATTCGTGGATGCGATTTTGTTTTAAGATTGGCATATTGAACCTTGTGATTGAAAAATATGTGTATTTTGACATAATTGATAGTTTAACTCATGTCTATTTGAGAATTGGTATTTGGAATATGTCGCATGAATGGTCTATTGGTATGTCACATAGTGTGCTCGTATTTTATGGACTGATCAATGAATAAATTATCACGAGCACCTTGACATCGTTGTCATTTATGATGAGAATGATTATGCAGTGTGTGTAATGATTGAATTGAGACATGTGGCATGGCATAAACGGTGAGATAAGGGTGAGGAGGGCCCTGATGCGTGTTTACGCAAGGAAAGCGAAGGGATAAGGAGAGTCCTGAGATGCCTACATGATATGGGATGAACGGCGAGATAAGGCAGATGCGTCCTGATGCATTTGACACGGAGTAGCTAGAGGGATAAGGTGCTAACCTGAGGCATACCACACGCAAGTTGAGGCACGGACCTGAGGCGTACAATACGCAAGTCACACCTGATGCATTTAATGGGGGTCGAGTGGTATTTTGATACCAAGAATTGAGCATTGAGGCATGACATACATGAGCATTAGACCTGATGCGTTTAACGCGGGTCGAGTGATATTTTGATACCAAGAATTGAGTATTATAGCATGGCATGCATACGCATAGGACCTGAATCATTTAACGTGAGTCGAGTGGTATTTTGATACCAGATTAAGCATTGAGGCATCACATGCATGAGCATTGGACCTAATGTGTTTAACACAGGTCGAGTGGTGTTTTGATACCGAGAATTGAGCATTGAGGCATAGCATGCAGGAGCATTAGACTTGATGTTTTAACGTGGGTCAAGTTGAATTCTGGCGATGAAAATGAATAATTGTGTTTAGCATGCCTGCATGAGACTTTATTGCTAATAGTATGAGTGCCTCGTGTGATCGTATGTTTGTCCAACTGTTCCTGTACTTGTCTGATTATGCCTTGTCATAGTGTTATCGAGTTTCGTTAGGGCCAACCTAAGAGCGTACCTCATCCTACGCTAGCCTTAGTGATGAGCTTGCTGAGTTTCGACTCACTAGCATTATTTGCCATCTTTCAATGGCCACGATGAGAGTGATCCAATGGATAGTGAGCCTGAGGGTGCTTCGTCTCTTGAGTCATGTAGTTCCTCTTTTGACTATGTTGTAACTTGACTTTGTATTGGTATTTTATGAATATGGATTTTATGCGTGTATGGATGTTGTTCTTTTCTTCTCTATCCCCTTTCTTGCGTATGTTCGGGTTGGCGTTGGCTTACGTGAGTTGAGCTTGTTGGACATCGTTTGGTCGCGATGATTCCTGGGTCGTCGTTGTGTTGATTAAATGGACGTGGCGTGGTTGTTTGTGGGATGTCGCGCGCTCGTAGGTTTCGGGGCGTGACAACCATTGTCGTTGATTCTTGGACCTGTGTGGTCACGCCGACATGATGATCAAAACCCACTATTATAGCTATCGAAGAAGAATCTACGGCGAAACAAGTAGCGGAATCCGTCGACGAAGTGTTGTTCTTGTATGAAGGAAAAACGTAGAAAATCTCTTCTATTTGTGCGCAAGAAAGAGAAGACCACGTGCAAGACGTGTGTGGGCAGCACCCTCTCAAAAGTAGGATTTGAAGCCACACCCTCTCCCATTGACTTTGGCACCCCAAACCGCTCGGCTATCTTGATTTTACTAATGTAGATGGTCAAAATTAAAATCAAGAAGGCCACCCAGCAGAGGATTAAATAAAAAAAAAATCCTTTTCCATGCGGTGATTTGCCCATTTTGCCCCCAAATGCGTGCATTACCCTTTTTTTAGCCATTAATTTGAGGCAGAAGTTACATTTTTGTCCCTAGCTAATTAATTTACAATTTTACCTCTTCAATTGATTTACCGTTTTGGCCTTACATGCAATATTATGATATTTTGCATGAAATTAATGTAATATTATGAATATTTTGCACGAAATTAAATGTACTTGCTATTTATATCTTGTGTTATGAAATTAGAATATGATTTGATGCATGAATTATTTGTATATTAGCTCAAATCATGCCATGCTATTTTTTTATGATTACAAGATAAGGGGATCATTATGTGATTTATGATCTTTATTTGAGTGGGGAGTTCTAGAAAGCTTTAGTAACTTTAATGAACTCAATTTTACATAAATGATTATATTAATGATAATTTCAAACGAGGATTCTTAGACGATGATTGGGAACATATTAAACTTTCGAATCGAAGACCTTATGTGAAATTATTCATTAGTATAATTAGTTAGTGTAAATTGATGCATAAATATTAAGCATTAATAGTTCATGAATACATATCTATAGAACTTCGTGTGCAGATACAATGGCTACAATATTTTAGATATCGTAGCTGAGCTTGACAAAGGAAAGAATTTGGATGGTAGAAATTATGAAAACTGGAATATAAGAATCTAGTATGTGCCAAAAACAAAAACAAAAAAAAGAGGAAAAAGGCACTAAAAGCTCTTAACCTAGTTATGGAAGAACTTGAAGATGAAAATACTGTAAAGGATAAAAATTATACATAGGCATTTAATGCACGGAAAAAAGATGAACTCTATTGCTGGCATTATGTTGCTGAGTAGCATGAAAATGGTTTTATGCGTAAGTTCATGCATTCATGAAATTTTCAAACTCAAGTGGAAAGCATTAAAAACTAAGTTTGGTTAGACATTGGTCACTAAGTTTAGATAGATCACTATAAGTTTTGACACTTATATGATGCCTCATGGGCAGAATATGAAATAACTTTTGTAGTGTGTGTCAAACATGATAAGTGAACTATAAGATGCAGGTCACATTTTGACTGATGAGTAGCAAGTATAAGCAGTAATCTGTTCTTTACCTCATAACTGTGTGTATATGAAAATTCACTTCATCCACAGTGAAAAATAAAGACTTTTGAGGATGATATGCGCTATTTTGAACTAGAGATTGACCACCTTCTAGCAACTAAACTAGCAACTAACATTTATTATGCTAGTTCTAGTTCAAATGGGGCTTTGTGTTCCAAGCGTAAGCGTCAAGGTGGTTCAAGAAATGAAAGGACAATGAAATAGATTCTTTAGGAAAGAAATCGAAATTTAACCAACATAGGAAAGGAAAGTGTCCTTTTAAGAAAAACATCTCAAATGTGAAATTTTTCAACTATGGCAAGAAAGGTTATCTTACTCATGACTGTGGTGAGCCAAGAAGTTAGAAAACTTTTGTGCACTCGAGAGTGTTACTTATGTTTCAATTCATTTTCATAATCGAATCTCATCCTTTGTGGATTGTAGGCATATGGCCACAAATCATGTAACAAAAGATAGAAATGCCTTCATAGAATTTCGATGAGTTCCACATAGAGCAAAGTGAATATATGTGGAAAATAATTCCTTAGTGGAAGTTAAAGGGATTGGCTCCTGCTAATTAAATATGTGCGTGGTCGCACCCTATTCCTACATAATTTGTTATATGCTTCATAAATTCGATGGAATTTAGTTTCCATATAAGTATTAGTTAAATTGATTTCAATTTTTTGAACTTTCATAACGATGGTAATGACTTGTCATGAGGAATAAGTTATTATAGTTTCAAATGATTTTATTGTGTTGATTATTGAGTACAATAATGTTATCTCCTATTTACATCTTTTGAATCTTATCATAAGGATGTGAATATGTGGCATGTTAGGCTGGGTCATATTAGCCAATTTCAAATGAATGGATTAGCCAAGAGGGCTTATTGGGCAATATTGAAAAAGCTGATTTGCCTACTCATGAGCGTTGCCTAGTGAGAAAAACAATGAGAAAATCATTTGGAAAAGAAACAAGAGCTGAGTCTCCTTTGCATTTGGTCTATCCAAACATCTGTGATACACTGAATGCGAGAACAAGGCATGGGTCTATTTTTTTCATCATATTTATAGATGATTACACTCGATCCGGATATGTTATTTTAATTTCTCATAAATCTGAGGCATAAGTTGCTTTGAGAATTTATGAGACAGATAGAAATTCAATTTTAAAAAAATATTAAGATTCAATTGAGGTCAAGAAAATCTATCTAATCAGCTTAGATGTTTATGTGATAAAAAAGGAATAGAAAGACAGTTGGCTATTCCAGCAATTTCTCAACAAAATGGATTTGCAAAGAGAAGAAACAGGTCCTAATGGAAATAGTTATGTCTATAATGACACAGACTAATTTGTCAATCATCTTTTAGGGTGATGTTTTGTTGATTGCCATCTATATACTTAATTGTGTGCCTTCTAAATTAGTTACTTCCACTCCATATGAGTTATGGACAAGTTGAAATTAAGATTTGATTTTTATTACACCTTATGGATGTACTACCTATACACATGAGTCCTCTCGCGAGTATGAGAAATTAGGCCCTAGAGGAAAACAGAGTATCAACATGAGATACTGAGAGAACTCGAAAAGGTATGTATTTATAGGTAAGCAAGAAAGTGGGAGTGTGACTAAATTTGAATTACGAAATGTCACGTTCTTAGTAAATGAATTTTTCGAAAAAGGGCGAGATAAGTGAAGACTATTCTTTATTTGAAATCTTGGGTATTGATAATGATTTTACTGGAGCATCTCATCCAAGTGGGAGCAATGTGAGAAGTAGGGAATTTGTTTCAAACTAGTCTCAATTGTAATCACTTGATGTGAAAAATCATTGTTATCTAATTTGAGTGGAAGCGCAATGAAGCATGATGTACTGAGTGTACAATCTCCTATACAACGAATAAGTTGCAAAAACATTTTCTGTTGATGTTTTGATATTGAAAGGGAAGCTTTCATGATTAGTCTATATGGTCACTCCACGAGAAGAGGATGAACTAAGAATGTAAATGAGGTTCTTACTTGCCCTGATAAGGAAAAATATATAGAAGCAATGAAAGAAGAGATAAAGTCAATGAGATCAAACCAAGTTTGGGAACTGGTTGATCTTCTGAACAAACACAGAGTCATTGAGAATAAGTGGGTTCTCAATATAAAGCATAAAGTTGATGGCTCAATTGAGAGATATAAGGCTTACATTGTGGTGAAAGGGTATAATCAATAAGAATGAATTGATTATGAAGAGGTTTTTCTCCTGTAATAAGATTTACCTCAATTCACTTTATATGAATTATGGATCTTGACTTACATCAAATAGATATAAAGACGCTTTTCTCAATGGAGAATTAAAAGAAGAAATTTATGTTGAACAACCCATTGGGTTTGCTATTGAAGGCCAAGAACAAAAAGTATGTCAACTTTTGAGATCAATATATAACCTCAAGCAGTTTTCAAGGTAATGGTATATATGCTTTCATAATGCCATAGTGGCATATAATTTTGAGATGATTAATAAAGATAATTGCGTATATATCAAAAGATCCAAATGTCATTTTATGTTCTTATCATTTTATGTTGATGATATACTATATGCTAGGAGCAATATTGAGTTTGTTAAATTCATGAATTGTTTATGTTCCAATTTGAGATGAGGTATATAGTGAAGCTGCATATGTTCTTCAAATTAAGTTATTGAATGATTTCGTATGCAAGACTGTAAACCTAAAACTACTCTTATTGTAAGAGATGAAGGTCTGAGCCAAAAAATTGTCCTGAGACTTTACAAGTAAATGAAGATATAGAAAGTGTTCCATATGCTAATGTTGTGGAAAGCTTAATGTATACTATAATGTGTACGAGACCTGATATATGTTATACATTGGAATAGTAAGTAGGTACTAATCCAATCTAGGTCAAGCACATTATATTGCCATCAAGAGAATTCTAAGGTATCGAAAAGTACTGCCAATTTTTTGCTAAGTTATCAATGTAAAAATCTGCGCTTTGAATGCCATACTAATATGACTGAGGAAGACATTTAGATAAGAGGAAATCTACCTCTAGGTTTTTATTCTTACTACAGTGATGCAATATCTTAGAGTAGCAAGAAACAAACATGGATAGCCTTATCCACGATAGAAACTGATCTCGTGGTGTTATCAACAGCAGTATAAGATGGTGTTTGGCTTAAGAGATATTTGGGCCAGTGAGATGTTGCTAAGGATGCTGCAGGTTCAATTATTTGTTAATTGTGATAGCCAAGTAGCAAGAGCTTACACTAAGGATCCACTGCAAGACCAAACATGTAGACACGAAATATGATTTTGTGAAAAACATGATTGTATGAAAAGGCGTGAACGTACAGTATATATCTACGCATATAAAAAAAGCAGATGTTATGATGAAATCATTTCCTAGATGTATTTTCCTTGTTCATGTGTTGACAAAGGATTAGTTCTATATATTAAAATCTATAAGATTGCGTAGAAGTTGGAGTATTGAATATTTATATTTCCCAAAGTTCGCAGTTAATGATATTTGTTGTCATTATTAATGCTTGAGTTTATTCGATATTTATGCATATTAATGCTTAGTGCATTATATTAAAAAGGTATGTCAAACAGATAAGAGATTAGCCTACTTACACGGCTAATCGCCTCTATTTACTGCGTGATTAATAGAGATGAGATAATTTTAAGCTCATTGTCTAGGTGATAATTGAGAGCTCGACCTTAAAGGATCTCACCTTAACAAAATGCTAAGATGAGGACATATTATTTGTTATGTCCAAAAGTAAAAGAGCCCACACATTTCGCTTTATCTGTCTTAATGCCTGATGTGAGTTCTGATGGATTCTTTCAAGAGAGTAGATTTGTGAACTCAAGTTAGACATTGAGTATGTCTGAACTATCATATGTACGATATTAAGTGGAAAGGCATACGTTCCATGGAAAGAGAGAATACCGTAATATGTATTTTATATTACGTATGCATGATACGACCAATAAGGGTTGGCGAAAGTTTTGATTTCAACTTTCTAACCGTGTGAGACTCTTAAGGATAAAGTTCCTCAAATTTCCCCTCACGACTCTTACTTATTCTCAAGATTTCTATTCAGTGTTCGCTATCTTAAAGTGTTGCCAATGACCATAAATTGATTCGATCTAATGGAACATTTTTAGAGGTGCGTTCGTTCTGTGATGTACTTATCCAATCAGTGATTCAAGTAAGATCTCGGGCTTGTTATTTTTGTGTAATTTCGCTGCGTATGTATTATGAGATTCATTTCCTTCACCTCGATCCAAGAACTGATCCCCTAGACTTCAACCTCCTCACCTTTTTCCATCAATATGTTCAGTTTTGTTTTTTTTATCTCTTCCGCTAACAGAATTTTTTTCAATTTGTTATGCCAGCTCGCCAAGAAGCTTCTAGGAACGTGCAGGATGGTTGGTCAATTGTTCGGGAAAAATTCGAATCAAGTTGGTTATGGTTACCACTCATGGAAAGTCTCAATGGCACTTGAGGAAGAATCAGTAAAATCGAAACTATGGTTCTTTGAGTTGTTGGGTTGACTTTGGTCAACTAATTGATCGGGTTGGGTCAAGTCAATCCGATTGACTCAACTTCAATATTTTTGCCTGATTCAATGCCCATTTGACCTACTTTTGTGAATTTACCCTCAAAATTAGTCTCTAGAACAACATCATCTAAGAATGATAAGTTTGATCCCAATTGGTTCAGTTTTATGCAAAAACCCTAAATCCAAAGTTTAACCCAAATAAGAAAATTTGACCAATTGAGGCCTTTAATGAACAATTCAAGCCAAACCGATGGCACCAATGAGTTTAAAATGTTGAAAAATCTTTGGGTGAGGGTTCAGGTTTGAATGGAATCATCCAAAAATGACCAATTGATCATCATTTCAAAACAAGGGACTAACATGAAATTGCAAATAAGTCCAATAGTTCACATGTATGCGATTGTGTAAGTGATAGATGGAAATGAAATTCAAGGTACGAGAATCAAATGTCATAACTTGAAAAAAGTGAAAAATGAAAATAAAATGACCCAAGTATTTTTCATGCTCAATTCGAGTTTATGTTTATGAAGAAACACATGATCCTGCATTGATTTTTTTTTTAAGAGGTGAAAATGAAAAAAAATGGATTTAAAATAAAAAATATTGAATATTATTTTTATATTTTGTGGCCTCAAATGCTATTTTTCATGATTTTCCAAGTATTTATTATTTTTTAAAATATTAAAAAAATGCGAAAAATATAAAAATTTATTTTTTATTCAAAAATGGTTTCTTAGCCTTGGCTAAGGCTTTCAAGTTGATTTTTCACTTTATGACTTTTTATTGTATTTTAAAAAAAAATTTAAGAAAAACTAAATTAAAAACATAGGTGTCAACAATTGCCTCTCTTTAAAAGGGATCTCATGCGAGATTTCTTTCAAGACAAGACAACAGCTGAAATTTAATCAACTTGACGAGGAAGAAAAACATGAAAAAGTCGTGACATTGAACTCTCATGCCTTTTTGCGCAAGCTTGAATCCAATAGCATTCTGCTTCTTTTGATACGCAGAGAGCGAGAGAGAGATGAGAGAGAGAGAGAGAGAGAGAGAGAGAGAGAGAGAGAGAGAGAAGAGAGGCTTACTTGAAGCTTACCTGAAATTCATGAGGATAAGATTGATCTGGTTGAAATGGATGGAGAAACCTAGTTTCGTTATGAGAAGACCATAGGCGGATTAAAATTTTAATTATATGGAAGTCAATCCATTAAGGTTTTAAATTTGACCACTTGATAGATCAACCCATGAGAGTTTTAAAATTCAACCCATATGGTAAGTCACCCCATAGAAGATTCATAATGAAAGGATTCTAATTATAAGATAATTAATATTTGACTCGTATGGTAGGTTGCCCCATAAAAGCTTTGATAGCTCTGAAATTTGACCCATATAGTAGGTCACATCTCATAAAAGTTTTGATAGTTTTGAATTTGACCCATATGGTACGTCACCCCATAAAAAAATTGACTCTTAAGGACAAAGATAGCTAGAGGAATCTCTTAAGGACAAGAAACAACCATGAAATTGACTCTTAAGGATAGAGACTACCATAAGATTGACTCTGAAGGACAAAGACAACCATGAAATTGACTCTTAAGATAGAGACAACCATAAAATTGACTCTTAAAGACATACAGCCATAAGGATTTCGAATGTTGCCTTAAAGGTAAACAAGATAAGTAAGAATCAAAGATTGGATCATCTCTTATCATGGAATCACCAATGAAATATTTTAGTGTCACCTTTTGGGTAGACAGAAGAGGTACAAAATATTGAAATTAGGTCATTCTAATAAAAAGAATCGCCAAGGAGTGCTTAACAGAAAAAGGACACTAGAATGGATCATCCAAAATGAAGGAATCACCACAGAATACTTAAAGTTGCTAAAAGAGGTGTGCATGGATAACATACAGAAGAGGCTCACTAACATTTACGCGCCGACGAGACGAAG
Organism: Psidium friedrichsthalianum; assembly: GCA_019149425.1. Lineage (NCBI taxonomy): Eukaryota > Viridiplantae > Streptophyta > Magnoliopsida > Myrtales > Myrtaceae > Psidium > Psidium friedrichsthalianum. The sequence goes on along the minus strand of JAGVVM010004540.1, from coordinate 2,729 downwards.
TGGTATGAATGTGCATTGGAATGGGCATAGACGATTCCAATATAGAACGCCTATCTTTGATGATAATGAAGTCATTTTTCAAGTTCTTCATGGGTGATAGGTTGCAATCACGGCCTGTGCTCATGGAAAAAGACTTACGGGTGGTGTCCTCATGAAAGAGGATAATGAGTGAGAAATTTTCTAGTCCATAAAAAGAGGGTTAGAATGATGAAATTTTCTAATCTTGCAAAAACAAGTAAGAAAAGACAGCCTTGCGATTCCTGCAAAAGAAGATTAGAATGTTGAGCTGATCCTTTGGGCGGTATTTATCTTTGAGATGATTTTTAGGCGGTATCTGCCGTTGAGCTGATCTTTTTAGCGGTGTCTACCTTTTAAGATGATCTTTTAGATGGTGTCTACCTTTGAACTGATCCTCTAGGCGGTATCTACCATTAAACAGATCGTTTGGGCAATATCTACCTTTGAGATGATCTTTTAGACAGTATCTGCCATTGCAGTGATCCTTTAGGCATTGTCTACCTTTGAACTGATTCTTTAAGCGATATCTACCGTTGAACTGATTCTTTAGGCGTATCTACCTTTGAGATAATTTTTTAGGTGATATTTACTATTAATTGAACCTTTAGCAGTATCTACCTTTGAACCGATCCTTTAGGTGATGTCTACATTGAGCTAATCATTTAGGCAGTGTCTACCATTGAGCGAAGGCGATACCTTTGAAGGTGGTGTCTATCGCTTATTGGTCCTCTAGGTAGTTTACCTTTGAACTTGATTTTGGATGCTCTCTAAGATCTAAAAATTCAAGAATCATATAGAAACTTTTAACACAAATCGTCTTTAACAAAGAAAATGTCCTTTTTGGGATCTGAGGAGATCAAAAAACTTACAGAAACCCAAACTCAATTTTTCTTACCAAAGAGGGTACCCTTTTGGGACTTGAGGAGATTAGGAAACCTGTAGAAACTTGTTGACACTGATTTTTTGTCTTTTATTTTTAGAAATTTCATAAATAATCTATAAAAAATTCATTAAATTGTAAAACAAACTTGGAAGCCTTTTGCAAGCCTAGGGAAACAATTTTTAGCAAAAAATAATTTTTTTCACACTTTCAGTATTTTTCATTATTATTTTATAAAATCATGGGAAATCCATAAAAAACTCAAAAAATTACAAAATCAACTTTAAAAGCCTTGGCCAATCCTAAGGAATCATTTTTGAACAAAAAAAATTATTTTCCATTTTTTGCATTTTTTAATATTTCAAAAAATAGAAAAGTACTTGAAAAATTCATAAAAACAAAAATAGCATTGAGGCATTAAAATAAAAAAATAACAATATTTTAATTTTAATTTATTTTCTTTGCCAAAGAAAATTCAAAATTATTGATTTGAGATTAGGGTTTTCTTAATTAAGGATATTCCCGAATTAATTCCAAAAATCCTAGAAATTGCATTTTAGCATTTTAAATCTCATTTTTTACATTTTTAGAGTCGTGACATTCCCCTCTATTTTACAAGTTACATTTTAGTCCAAAAAGTTCAAGGGAATATTAGATTTCAATGGAAAAGGACCAAACTCCATAAGAAAAAACATTGCAAATTGTCCCTCATCACGTTAACATGCAATTAAAAAAATTTCAAGGACCGTAAATTAAAAAATAAACATGGTACCCTCTAGTGTTGATCCCTTGAGTCCATTTGTGGCATTGGTTTGAGTTAAAAAAAAGGTCATTTAGATTTTGGATTTGATGAAATGGGTCCTCGAATCAAATTGAAATTGGGGATTTCTATAATTATGAAAATTTTGGGAAACACATATTTTTTGATAGATTTCGGCCCCTGAGTTTAATTTGGGGTTCAATGTAGGAAAATTGCAAGTTTTGATGGGTTTATTTTCCAATTTTGATGACTCGGCCCATCGGATCAAACCAGATCCGACACAGGACCGGTCAACCCTCATCTGCCCAAATGTGACGTTTTCGGGCATGCAAGAGAAACCAAGCAAGAACTAACCCAGTTCGTACCAATTCTATGTCGCAGATACCAACTTGATTGCTGGAGTTGCCTAAGTTTCCCGTTCCCTGGTGTGATGTGACCACCAAGCACGTGGGGGCACATGCAAAAAACAAGTGGTTAACCATTTCCGGCCAGCGCAAATTTTGAGCCAATTGGATATAACACCTGAGTTGTTTGGTCAAGGGAGGTTTCATTCGTGAAAGCTTGAAAGAATATATATATAAGATATAGATATATAGAGAGAGAGAGAGCGAGAAGAGGGGGGGTAAGAAGAAGAGAGAATGAGCTCTCCAAGCTCTCTACAAGCCCACCATAGCTCCCAAGCTTAGCCAAGTCGTCCCAGGAGGAATCAAAGCTAAGACCACTCTCGAGCTTCTGAGGATCCAGCAAAGCTTCCAACCACACGATCAAGCTCCAAAACTCAAGAGTAGGTGCGTGCATTTGAGCTGAAGGTCTCACAACAATGTGGATTAGTATTCATCAATTATTTTGCAAACAGTTTGCATTTACGCGCATACAAATCACTAACCATACCTGCATCATTGTTGCATTATCCACAGCTTAAAAACCCAAGCGCACCCATACAATCACAGCTTCCAGTGACACGGGCAAGCGAAGAATCTAGCAATCTAGAGCCTACAATCCCACAGTAGTCGCCAACTCTGTCGACTTCGATCATTAGAATCTCAACCTTAGTGCTTTGCCCTAATAATA